>JAVQJF010085384.1:0-16502 GCA_036023855.1 Gadopsis marmoratus | reverse complement strand
ACCCAACAATTCCACCATGAGCAGCACTATGCGACAGTGGCAAGGAAACACTGCCTTTTAACAGGCAGAAACCTCAGGCAGAACCAGGCTCTTGGTGGGCGTCATCTGCCTCGACCGGTTGGGTTGTACCTTGTGTTCTCGGCTGTAATGGCTACATACTACAATGATGCTCTGACCTTGTTTGGCTTCATCAACATAGCTTTGCCATCAAAGTAGGGCTGTGCAGTGTAGGCAAACTATTAGGTCATAATCTCCAAAATGTAGTCTGTCCACCTTGTTTTGGTGCAGGAGCACTACGGGTAACTGCACTTGAATAATATAATATGGTACGTATGGCTGACAGCTAAGCGAGTACTGAATGCACGCTTCCCTGTATATTTTCGTAGGTTTGTGCAGCATCTGGAGCAGCGGTTACCTGCAGACGGTGACAGTGGGATGTCACTGGTGTTTGACCGCCTTGTACAGAGATTTTTGAATGTCGATCAATACGCAAATGACATCAGATACGTGGACTACTGCATCAAATGCGTAAGTCTGACTAAGACTTTACATTATTTTGCTGCAGCCAGTGACACAACCCGAGTTGGTTTGTGACCCAGACTAAAATTTTAACTGTCTTACAGGCAAGTTATTATTCCGATCCCATTGCGCTGTATAGTTACATCTTCAGTAAAGGCATCGGCACCAGGACCGCTGCCCTCTATGTGGCCTGGGCACAGCAGTTTGAACAGAGGGGGATGAATGGACACGCTGATGCCGTGTACCAGAAAGCAGTGGAGAACCAAGCCCAGCCGGCCAACACTGTTCTCCATGAACACAGGTAACAACGAAGAAATAGATGCTATAGATCTGCTGCTGAGGGAAAATGCCTTAAATTATCAATGTCAACTGTCAATTATTTCTTATAACATTTTAGGACATCAGACAGACTGTTGTTGTAGCTGCTGAAGCCAGCCCATTTGTTCCTTATCTTTGTGTTTTTGCACTCACAAATGGCAGGCCTTTACCGTCTTGTCTTACACTTTGTCCTTTTACTAGGTGCTACACAGCTGTTTGAGTGTGTGTCACAATATGTCACCAACATACAGAACAATAACTTCAATGTACTAAAAACTAAATCCCATCTGCAGGCAGTTTCAAATAAGAACTGGAGGCTTGGCACCAGTATCAGGTAAGAGTGTAGTTACTTGCTTGTTTGAAAATCTATATATTGTGTGAGCTACTATTTGATTTTTTTTTTTTTTTGAAAAGTAGATGGTCGACACCCGTTGCAGAACTCCCATTTAACCAATCAGATACCATCCCAGAGAGAGCCTGTAGCTGTCAGCAAGGTGAGTGTGCCTTCTCATTTCCATAATATTTATTTAATAACCCTGATGTGTGCTTTTCTAATCCACTAATCATCTTTGTTCTCTGTAACAGGCTGTGGATTGTCTACACAAACCAGCTACAATGATAACGTAAGTTGCTTTTTGTTGTTTTTAACTGTTTGCAGAGGCTCTGTAGTGCTGAGGTAGCATGTACTTCATCAGAGTACCAGAGAACCATGCACAGTATTAATACCATAAAACAAAGTGATTAAGAGTGAATACCATACATAGACTTTCACAAGTGTTTGCACTTACCAACAAACAGATGGATGAACAAATGATGTCAAAAACAGGATAAATAATATAACAAATAATAGCAAATTAAAAAAACTTAAAAAACTTTTTTTTTAAATTATCGTCACTCAATGGTGTGACTCCTGATTGGTCGCCAGCAGAGCATGTGTGCTGTGGAAAGTTCAACGTGCTTAGTAGAAATGGTATTATCTCACCTCTCTCCTCCGCAGAGTCTCTCGCTCTGAGACTTCAGGGATGATTCCCTCCAGTCAAGGCTCCGGTGTTCAGACGGTGTCGGCGTACATGACGGATGAGCTTGTCTGTGAAGGATCTGAGTTGTGCTTTGAGGAGGTCCGAGCAGAAAAATACTTCCGTAAGCTCCGGGAGAGGCAGGAGAAGGAGCACAGAGAAATCAGTACGCTGATGGTTTATAAATCCACCTGCAGGGGGGAAAGAACTAATGAATAAATAAATAAATAATAATTTTAGGTTGGACTCACATAATGTGTATAATGAAGTGAGTTATTGACTTTGGTGCGACTTCTGTTTTTGTTCAGTGGAGAGGAAGCTGCGGAAGGAAGAGGAGGGCATCCTGACCATTAAAAGTATGTTGGAGAAACTAAACCAGGATCTGGAGGACCATGGAGTTTTAACCAGCGGGGCTTCATCACAGAGGGTGAGATTGCAGATTCAAGTGATGTTAAGCGTTCTTCTTTAAAACCCACAAAAGCACTGAATGCTGCCAGCTTTCACCCAAAACACAACCTGTATATGGAGTAAATGTAGCTGTTCTCTCTTCCTCCTTTACCGTCCGACGTGAGCGCTCCATTAGACCCTGGTACACCTGTTTGCAGGTCTGAAATGTGACATTTAAAGAAGGAACACAGTTCATGTTTGGTTGTCGGTTTCGGTTATTTTAACAATTTGAAAATGTGCATGAAACCTCAATCTTGGTTTTCTTTTTCTGCAGCTGCCTGCAGTAGAAACAGCCACCAGTCTGAACCCTAATCCTACCCAGCAGGCCTTTGGGCTTCCTCGGCCCTCAAATCATCTGCACAGCAGGCGCTCTCTTGGCTTGAGATTACACACCAAGCCGACTTTCCTCCAAGACGCCGCTGCCGCCCCTGAACCTCCTCAACAGCAGAACAACACCGGGACATCAGAGGAGTCCCTTCATCCCTCTGTCCTGGCTGACAGGTGCGTTCAGTTACCAAAATCTGCACCGACGCCCGTCTCCACAGATACCGCGCCTGTCGTCCAGACCTCGATCGTTACGCCTCGGTCAGTTGAGCAGCCTGCCGGCTTCGAGCGGATGAACCTGTCACCACAGAGACCGACCGGCAGCTCTGCTGTGAGCGGCGGTGTTCTCTGCCAGGACGACCAAGTTCGGCCTAGCAGCTCGGAGATCTATGGACCTCAGGAGCACAGCACCACACAGCAGTGAGTAGAAAGGGACAGGTGCATGCTGGCGTTCTTAAAAACAACAGGAAGTTAGTCATTGTAGTTTGGCCCCATGATTTCACCCCCTCTGCTTAGAAATCACAGAAAAAGATGGTCCTTAAAGCTGTAGAATTTGCCAGATTATCATCAGCTTTCTTGAGTATCAAAGTAATCCAGCCCCTGTTCCTGATTAATGATAAGGTCAGCAATGGAGCCAATACCAGATCAGTGCTTTAAAAAACCCCTCTAAACTGTATTATTCTAAGTTGCTTTCTCCATCATTTCCCCCCCCTCAGCGACGTCGGCCCCCCACCAGCGCCCGAGGAGAAACTCGACAGTAAGTAAAGCGGCTGTCCCTCACGAGTCTAATCGCAGCTTCTTCTGAATGTCTCCAAACCTTCTCTGCGTCTCTCAGTGTCACAGGGAGGCACTGGCAACCTGCCTCACGTCACTCCTGACACTTCTCTGGGCTTAGTTCCGGCCACACCATCAAGGGTGCTCCTGTCGCCCACCCTCAACACACGGGAGGCGCTGGGTGAGCACAGCAAACTCTTCTCTTTGGGTGAAACGCTGTAGAGTCTTTCTATCTTACCAGGTAGATGAAGAGACTTTTCTTCCTGCTCGCGTTTTAACGTTTCCAGCTGTTTTGGATTCAAGACACCAGCTTTTATTCATGATGTATTCCAGGTGTGTCCTACAGTTGATCAAAGCCTGCCGTGCATCATAGCTGCGGTCTTTGGACTCTGTTGCACGTTATGTTTGGTACCGCAGTGACCAGTGATCTGCTTTTTGTGTAATCCAGGTGTGATAATGGACATGTTCCAGGCGCAGAACCTCCTGGAGAACACGTTCGACAACACATCGGTGCACCATGCTGCTGAGGAGGCGGCTGACCCCGGCTACCCAAGACACGGTAAATCTGCCGTCAACATGCGTCTTTTTATTTCTAAAGGTTTTTATTCCAAGCTCATCAAAATGTGTCCACTACAGCTGTAATGGCGAGAATCATTTTTACTTGCAAAAATTTGAGTTAATTTGTAACTGCTACAGAATTTGGTGTCCAGTAACTGAAAACTCATAACATCTTTCTGTGTGCAACAAAGGGAAAGTGACACAAATGATAGTTAGCTTTTGAATTAAGTTAAACATTTTTGTGGACGATTTATGAAATTGTCATTTTAACTAACTTCTTCTCATTGATTTCACTGAAGGAGGCGCTGTTAGGGCAGAGCAATTAATTGTAACATTATCGCAATATGGCCAATAAACACACTTTTTTTATATAACTGAAACATTGTGGTGCTGCAGAGACGCCCCAGTCTGCAAATCATATTCATAATTTTCTCCAGACGTGCTGTTTGGTGCAAAAACCTTTGTTCAGTGAAAATGAAATGCAAAAATGACCATTCTCACTGAAATCGTGACTCGTGTCGTAATCGCAATTTGATTCACTTTTTCTTTGCATATTGTTCACCCCTAGGTGGCGTCCCGTTCTCCAAGCCCACGACCGCGGCCCCGTTCACAGTCTTCCAGGATGACACTGACAAAGAAAACTGCAGGTAAATGTGGAACTCCAGGTCACCAGAGAGCGAGCAGCGCACAATATGAACATCCTAAATAAATGCTGTGATTCTGTCAGGTGGCGTCATCTTTAACATTCTGTTCATTCTGTTCAGTGTTGTTGCTCCCACTGCGGCTGAGATGTCTAAGCCAATCAGAGCGCTGGCTGAAATCCCAGTGTCTAACAAACCCAATGTGAGTGTTATTATTAATATTGCAAAGTAGTAAGTGCTGCCATCTCTGTATCTGATGTCTTTTTGAAGCCTGTGTGTCTACGATTGTAACATTTCTGACTTTTACACCTCAGCTGTGTGAGCGAACATCAGAACGTCAGATTCCTAAACTTTAACCTCCTTAATTGAGTTTTGTGATCTTGCCCCACCTCTGTCTTATTTTCATTGATCAAAATGGACACTGGTGTCTTTGGTGTTTCTGTTTTCCCTCCAGTCAGCAGGATAAAGAGAGAAAGCTGAGGAAATGTATTAAAAATAAGAAAATTACAATACATTAGTTAGGCTTTGTCCAGACTGCAGGCAGATCAGATCTTGAAGACAGACTCTCCGCGCTGTAATTTACAAGCGATCAGATTTGTGTGTCCAGACATCGCCAGCCTGCATGGGTTGCCGTGGTAACGGCCTCCAAACAATCGCTCTGTCAGAGGCTGGAATACAGCCGCTCTGATGCACTTCGTCACTCTGGATTTAACTTTGCGAGTGACACAACAGACACTTTGAAATCCAATTTGAGAGTCCGGACTGAGGCCCATCTGTGGAAATCTGACTGGAATCGCACTTCGAACCGCCTCCGGATGTGGCTTGGATCCGATTTGCAAATGTTGCATTTCATGCGTTTTTTGTTGTTCAGACTTCCTAAAATCAATCTGGATCCAGTCTGGATTTACCAACAAAAACAGATTTGTGCTGGCAGCCTGAACATGGCCGTTGACACTGAAATCACAAAGCATCACTCGCAGTATATCTGGACAATGTCTCGCGCTCCGTCCACCAGAGTTCGCTCACTCGCTGTTTGTTAGGAAGAGGCGTCGGGCACTGTGCTGCTCGTGGCTTCTGCCATACAACAGAGCCCTATGACATGAGACTAACCTGAAACGTGTGTGTTGCTGCTGATCAGGAGGCGCCTTCGGATCTGATGCCAGATGAGAGCACCACGTGGGGACCTCGCTACAACGTCCTGAACTCGCTGGCTGCGTGTCCCAACAGCACCACAGACTTTGCCATGTCGGCCCAGTTTGTTTCCACCCCGTTCACGAATAAAGCACCCTTTAACTTTTACGAGGACCAAGGTACAGCACCCGCACACGCTTCACTCAGTATTCTGAAGCTAGCTGACGCTATTCCAGTTCACAGCCTCCATACTGCAGCGTTCAGCGTTTCTACTCAACTTACTCTTGATGATTTAATAAAAAAATCATTTATGTTTCGTCTATCCAGAGAACAACTACGATCGCGGTGACGACCATGCTTTCATCAGACGTCAGGTGGAGAAATTCAAGTACGCCACCTGTCCCATCTCCAGTCTCAGGTGTTCATGGGATCAACTTAGATTCTTAAAAGGCCTTGATTTCAAATTTAATGTGCATTCGTTCTGCTGTGGAAAGGTTTGACATGTTGATTTCTAAGTGTGCTTGTATTACCGTTTAGACCAAAACTACATTTTGACTAGTTTAGAAAGTTTTAGAAGAAGTCAGTGGCCCATCGTTGGTCATTTTTATTGAGCCACGCCGTGTTACGGTCTGGATGTACGGAAATGTCAGGCTGACACTGAAAGTTCAAATTAATGGACAACAATTTGGACAACTGCTTCATCATTAAAGTTACTTAAATCCAGTTTCAGCTTATCAAATGTGAGGATTCTATGAACTTCTCTGTTTTTATGCCATTTACATTTAATATTGCAGACCACGTCACAGTTAATAGATATGAAGGCCGTGTCTGACGTGTACTGTGTGTTCCCGCCCTCAGCCCCATCATGGAGCAGAGTCCATCTAACGAGGAGCTCTTGGAAACAGCCGCCGGTAAGCTCGTGCCGTCCTCGAAGGAGCACGGCACCATCGTCGGCGAAGGGCTCGCCACAGCCCAGCTCTGCCTGACGACCTCCTCCATCACCATGGTGCAGCCCCCCCCTCCCGCTGCACTCTCCTTCAGAGACCAGACTGTCTGTCCCACCGACTGCTCCGTCCCCAGGGCCGCAGCGCCCAGTTGGGAAGTGTACACAAGCCCCGAACCTTGTACAATCCTGGAGGATTCAGACAAACCCGCCCAGAAACAAGTCCACGATGTTCCCGTGAGCCCAGAGTGTGCTCTCAGTCAAAACTGGCTGGCCATCAGAAGCCCTGAGGTCGCGGTCGAGCCGGACCTGGACGTCTTCCTGAGTCCCCGTCTGCTCAATAAAGTGATCGCTGTCTCCAACAGAAGCTTGGACGTCCCCATGAGTCCAGAGCAGCCGCAGCTTTTTGCCGATGTGCCCATGAGCCCGGGGCAGCCGCCACACTTCAGCACTGAGGATGAACCCATGATGAGTCCAGACAGAGGGCAGAGCGCCGACGTGTCCATGAGCGCAGCACCACCAGCCAGAACAGCTGCGGCCCAGCTGGTGTCTGATCCCTGGGATGATGAACTGATCTCTGATCAGCTGTCAAGACTCACCCCGCCTCTCACTGCTCACCCCTGCTGCATCAGCTGGCAGTGCAGCGTGCCCAACATCACCCCAAAGATGACCATCAGCATGGGTAAGGAGCAGCGCGTTTCATGGGGTGATTCATTTACATGTTTATATTCTTAAAGGAAACGCTTTTATTTTGGTCATTCCCTTTCTTGCTGAGAATTAGATGAGAAGATTGACACTCCTCTGATGTCTACGAAGCAATTACTGAGCTGCAGCCAGGAGGCCATTTAGCCTAGCTTAGCATAAAGGAACAGCCAGCCGGGTTCTGTCCACATTTCAAACATACACCTTCTAACACCACCAACTCACAGATTAACACGTATCTCCTTACTTTAATTCATACAGACAGACGTATAAAAGCCCAAACTGTTGAGGTTTTACGGGGAGTTTCTTGCAGGAACCAGGTGCTGACCGATTGGCCACAAGTCTCCAAGAAATAGTTTTTTCCCAAAACAGCAAACGACACCTTTTAGCCTAAATCCACTTAACAAATACCCGAGCGTGGGGTCGGGATGTCACATTTCAATAACTGAAAACATTTAGTGGCACTAATATATAATATCATATTAATGAGCCAAATAAGGTTCAACAATCATATCGTTTCATGCTCAGATATTCAGTTTGTTTGTTGGATTTATCGCGTTGTCCGTCTGACAGGAAAAGCCTCGCTGCGAGTCGACTGTGTCCTCGGAGAAGGTGCCTTTGCAACAGTCTACCAGGCTACTGACCCCATCACCTCGGAGCGGATGATGTTGAAGGTAAACGCCAGCCCATCTGTGTCCTCGGCACTCCATACGCATCTTCGTGATTCGGCCATTCGTTGCCTTTATGTTTAGCTGTTCTGCGTCACAGGTTGTATTGTTAAAGGTCTGTCTGCCCAGACAGAAGAAAACCCTGACAGATGTAGCTAATGAAGTTTTAGTAGAGCTAACGTAGACACATTTTTGGGATTCTCCCACGTCTGTCAGCTGTACACGAACACCGCAGTTTCACAATCGGAGGAGCATTTTAGTTTATGAAACATGTAACATGAAGATGTACTATTTACAGAACATTGTCTTTTATTAAAGCCATATGTTGTTACATTCCTCATTAAAATGTCTAAAAACCACTAGACCTGTTTTTATATATGTTGAGTTACTTGAAGTTGAGTACTTCCAACAATGTTCAAAGTCAGAAATCCATCATTTTGCGTCCAGACGATCAGTCAGAGAGGAAGGAAGGATTCTATTACACGAATTGCCACCGTTTTGCAACACAGTATTACCTAATTACCTAATTTATTGATATATTTCAATATGTGCTGCTATACCCCTTTTCCACCAAGGCAGTTTGAGTGCTGGTTCGGAGCCGGTGCTTAATTTGGAAGCAGTTGTTTGCGTTTCGACAGCAAAAGAACTGGCAGCCAGGCTGGAAAACTGGTTCTAGAGCGTCACCAACTCTTTACTGGGCCAGAACCAAGAACCGCTTACGTCAGGGGCTGGGGGTGGGATTATTGTGACCAACCAAGACAAACAAAAACTTTGACTGTCATTTGAAAAAAAAAAAAAAAACAGAGCTGAATGTACATGAAATCACGGTGAACATCTGAGCGCTGCGGTTTCTCTCCTCATCATTGTCGCTGCAGGTTCAGAAGCCAGCCAATCCCTGGGAGTTCTACATCAACACTCAGCTGGACGCTCGGCTGCAGCCGGACGTCCGTCACCTTTACAGCAGCATCCGCTCAGCTCACCTCTTCCACAACGGAAGCGTGCTGCTCGGCGAGCTTTACAACCACGGCACTCTGCTGGTACGTTGACATCAGTGTCGCCTCACTTTATGGAAAACGGTTTCTCTTAGTCCTTCGTTTCCTGAAACTGTACTCCCGTTTTCAGAACGCAGTGAACACCTACAAAACGCTGAGCGACAAGGTGATGCCCCAGCCTCTCGTCATGTACTTCACCATCTGTATCCTGCACATGGTGGAGCAGCTGCACAGCATCCACATCATCCATGCCGACATCAAACCTGACAACTTCCTGCTCGGAGAGAGGTAGCCATCAATAATTCCACAGGCGCCTTATTGCTGTCAAATCCCCCATTTAAAGCAGTTAGATTTAAAAATAAATAAATAAAAAGCCATGAATCATCACAGTAACGGCAAAAATCACAGTTTGCTGCAAAAACACACCATCGCCATCATGACGGTGGTTTGTGATTCAGGTTCTTGGAGAACAGGTGCTTTGAGCCAGAGAACGTGGACCACGGCCTCGTCCTCGTCGACCTCGGACAGACCATCGACATGGAGCTTTTCCCAGAAGGCACCGCTTTCACCGCCAAGTGTTTGACATCTGGCTTCCAGTGTACTGAGATGCTCAGTGGGAAACCCTGGAACTACCAGGTGAGGACACACAGGATGTCTGTTCCTGTAACTGCACCGTGCTTCCAATGGGCTTTTACAAGGCAGCAAGTCTGACATCCATTAAAACACCAATTCAGATTCCTCACGACACACACTTTTCCTGTTTGTGTTTTTAGACGGATTACTTTGGAATAGCGGGGACTGTCTACTGCATGCTGTTCGGGACGTACATGCGTGTCACGAACGAAGGCGGCGTGTGGAAGACCAACGGTGTGTTTAGAAGGTAATTCATCATTCAAATTTTGTGGATTGATTATATGAAAATCTTTATAGCTTTAACGGATGAGTCTGGATCTTATTGTGATTCTGTTGCAGTAAAGTGGAATAAATATATAATAGTAACAGAAGACGAGGCGTGCAGCTTTAAGTTGCGTCTCCGGTCAAAGTGTCAACACGTCCCCGTCTGTTCCTCAGGAACCCCCACAGCGACCTGTGGCAGGACTTCTTCCACGCCCTGCTGAACGTGCCGGACTGCAGCTCCCCGCCGAGCCTGTGGAGCCTCCGCCGCAGGCTGACGTCCGTCCTGCAGCAGGACTACAGCAGGAAACTGGCCACGCTCAAGAGCCGCCTGGTGGTCCTGCTGCTGGAGAGCCGCAAGGCAGCCAGGAGGTGACGAGCCTGAGGCGGATCTCCTCCTGTCCCTGCTCATTAACGTTGAGGTGAACTGTCTCCGGAGGAGGATTTCAGCAACTGATCCGAATTTGTACCTAGAGTTAGTTGTGTTTTTTTTTGTTTTTTTGTTTAAATGGTTTGACTTCTGGGAGTGATGAATAAAATGAGTGTGTTTGTGTGTCTGCATTTGCTCTGCAGATTATTGAAGCTTGTCTCCACAGATACAAGTTAATATACATTTTTACAGTTAAATATCTTGTTCAACTGCGGGCCTTTATTAGTGGAGTTGTAATTTAACCTTCTAAAATTCGTTACGCTTTGTGTTTTTTACACGGAGTTAGATTTGGCTTCAATGAGTTTATTAATAGACTGTTTTAACAACATGCACATTTCTTTCTCTTAATTTAAAGACATGTTTCATAATTACTATGATATTACATGGTGGTATTTTATTTACACGTTATATAAAAAGGAAACTGACCAGATGACTTTGTTTTTGGCTCTTACGGCTAAGTTAGTCAGTTGTATCATTCCTGATACTCCCAGCAGATGGCACCAAAGTTATAGATTTTAAAAATCCTTGCATGGTGCCTTTAAAAATGCACTAAACAACATCAGTGGATCAAATGACTGCACGTAGAGTGAAAGGAGTTCTTGGTGATGAACCCACGGCGACTCATCACCAGCTGTGCAGAGCTTTTTTTTTTTAGCCTCTTGGTAGCTTTTTGGATTTTCCGCCACATTTCCTGTCTGCTTCAGTCTGCGTTTTCACAATTAAAGCTGTACAGAAGCCGCAGTGCACGACTGCTTAGCAGCAGACGCCTGGATTCATCAGGCGACACAAACACGACTCCAGCTGGGATGGTCATGTTGCGTCCGTATCTGCATGGCAGGGTCTTCAAATGTCTTAAAAGGTATTAAATCCGTTTAACAAAAATGTGAATGTCTTAATCTGCATTTTACGAGGTTTTTGTTTTTTGGATCGTAGATTCAGACAAACTTATGATTTAATATCATAATAAATCATAAGTTTATGGCCAGTGTTGTATTTCTTAGGCCAAATGGAAATGTTTGTTAATGTGAGTGAGTATGTGACTTTTAATAAACCTTACCTTTGGGTTAGTCACTACTTTATTCTGAAGAGTTTTGTTCTGAATTAGGTCAAACTAAGACAAAATAAATGTGCTGGTATAGTTCTGTGAATGTAAGTTGTGTTGCTGATAACCAGTTACAGCTTGTGGTGCTGCAGTCTAACTTCAGGATTATATCCATGTATTTGTCACCACCAAACCACAGACATACAAACAATAACACTAATCATAAGCCTCACGTTTTCAATTGAATGTGGACACAGAACGGGACTAAATTCGCTGAAAGTACCAGATCTGGATGATGAATCCAGCTGTGGGTAGAAAACCACCAGCTGTCCTGCTGCTCTGAGGGCTCTGACTGGACTGCTTATTTATTTATATCATAACAAAGTTATCTCAGGGCTTTTTAATATAGAGCAGGTCCAGGCCGACTGTACAGAGACCCAACAGTTCCCACCACGAGCAGCACTAGGAGACAGAGGCAGGAGCCAGAACCAGGATCTGGGTGGGCGCTCAGTGAGCAGGTCTATGTAAGCATCCAAATACACTCACAATCCAGAACCAGGGCGTCACTTCTCAGACCTGCTGCTCCGCTTATCCACATTTTTTCCACCCGAAGTTCTTCAACACCCCCCCCCCCCCCAAGGGTTTACTACAACAGGCACACTCAGTGGAATCAGTCCGTCTTCAAACTCACATTAATGTAGACAAACAAGCTGATTATATATTCAGCTAAAGGTCATTTTACTTTAGTTTATTAATCAGAATTATCCTAAAAACTGTTCCAGTACTTGGCAGTAAGTAAATTGGGTGGGATTTAACCTCTGCAGTCTTATCTGTGTGGGCGTTCAGTCAGACCACACCCTGAGCAGAAACACCTGCTGCCTTCAGGTTCTGTCAGGAATGTTCCAAACTGGGAATCTGTGATACCCGAGATGTTTGGGGGCAGAGAGGTGTCAAGCTAAAACATACAGTAATATAAAAGCATGAGGTGACTGGGTGACGTTGTGAAGCAGAATATGTTGAGTTTCAAACGCCAACATTTTGGATTTTTGTTCTTGCTTTATAACATTTTGTTTCTCATGTTAAAGTGGCATATTCTTCCTGTTCTTTTGCATCTCAAGTGCAAATGAAATGCAATATAATAAAATAACAATGCTACCGGTTGGAGCTGTTCCTACGTGGATGGACAAAGACAGTAACGTCCATTTCGACCAACAACACCCCAAAAAGATAAAAAAACCTAATTTCTTTGTGCAGTGAATCCATGCTTCCGCCTTACAGGTCAGAAGCGCGACGTTACGAGCAGCACTTGAAGGCAGCACAGAGCAGGAGAGTGTGTGGAGGAACCTGTGTGTTCCTCCAGTCTGAGCTGAGAGCCATGGAGAGCAGAGGCCTGTCAGACCAGGAAGCATCTGCTGCCTGCAAACAAGGAGGTCCCGTCACCCAGGTGAGCGTTTCCGTATCTGCTTTATTACTTTGAACGTGTTGAGTTTATTTGATTGTGTTTTGCCGCTCAGGTAGGAGACCCAGACCGTGTGGTGAGAAGCTGCAATGCTGCCAAACCTGTTGGCGGTCATTTGGAACGTCAGACCTGCAGATGCCTGCAGGCCAGACTGACACTGCACATATTTAACATTTTGTGCTGGATGTTCGGTGTTTGATTATATAAAACCTTTAGTTACTTCATGTGTTATGTGGCCACGCAGGCTCGGTTTTGGTTCTACGTGCCAAGATGTCGAAATATTCCACCTCGGCACAGTGGTGGAGAATGCAGTTTGATTCATGGTGCTTAAAGGTCAGGGTGACAGGTGTCCAGGTCATTCTGGATTACTGAGGTCTGTAGGTGATCCTGTTTCTGTAAAGACGAGTTGCTGCTGAACGTTTTTTTGGAGCAGCACAAAGTTAAATTCTCACCGGAAGAATGTTCAGAGACAGAAATCTCTTTAACTGCTCAAAGAAAAGACAAAAGACGGTTCTTTACAGACAAAAAACTGGCAGGACACCAGAAACCAAGACGTCGCGTAACTTTGTTTGAAAAACATGCTTAAAGATGCGATAGTGTGTCGTTATGAAGCGTCTATTAAAATAAATAAGTGTTAAAGTGACACAATCCCATCAGCACAGCTGGCACGTCACTTTTAGGAAATTCAATGTATATATTGTATCGTGTATGAAATGTGTTCAATGTAAAAGGTGCAGTGATGTAGAAGTGTACTCTGGGGTGTGTCTGTACAGTGTGACATCACCGGTGGGCGTGGTTACATGTTCAAGCGGACCCACACAGTGACACTTCCAACCACAGGGGGCAGTGAAGCCGACATTACGGTGCCATTAAAGGTGCTTAAAGCTGCATTCATTGAATTTTTGGGGGGCGACAGAACAGGGCAACCAGACAGGAAGTGTGCCGCAAAAACCAAAACTAGGAGCTAAAAGAGGCTGGAATGTTTATTAGTTCAGCGTAAAAGATTAAATCTTTCCATCTTCTCCTTCGTCTTGACGGCCTCGGCCTCTGCAGGACTTCATGATGCAGCAGACGATGCTGAGGGTCAAAGATCCAGCAAGATCTCTGGACTTCTACACCCGAATCCTGGGCATGACGTGAGTCCTCAGTCTGATCCTGAACCTGCCACAAACAAACATCAGACCGGAATGTTTCTGCTCATCAGCTCTTTAATGGCTTGGCTGCTCTGTGGTTTCCAGCTTGCTCCAGAAGATCGACTTCCCTTCGATGCGGTTCACCCACTACCTCCTGGGTTACGAGGACAAGTCGGACATCCCGGGCAACATCACAGAGAGGACGGCGTGGACTTTCTCTCGCCGAGCCACCATAGAGCTCACACAGTACGTAGGACGCCCGCCGCACACCAAACACACCAGACGACTCCCACACTGACTGACACTTCGCCACCATCTTCGTGTTGTGACGATCTCCTCTCTGTCTGGCAGTAACTGGGGCTCCGAGTCCGATGAAAACCTGATGTACCACAGCGGGAACAACGAGCCGCGAGGGTTCGGTGAGGAGTTGATCTTTCGTAGATTTCACTGCTATTAGTAGCTGCTCAAATGAACTTAAAGGTGTCTGTCGAAGCTGAGCAGAGAGTGTGTGTGTCTGTGGTTGCAGGTCATATTGGCATCGCGGTTCCTGATGTTTACGCCGCCTGCAAGTTATTTGAAAAGCAAGGAGTGACGTTCATCAAGAAGCCCGACTCAGGTGCGTCCTTCTTGGTCTTTTAATAAGTCAGACATCAGCGCCTGGCTGCAGCTAATAAAAGTACTAATACCACACTGTGAAAGTACTCTGCCACGACTAAAAGTATCATCAGGAAAATGTACTATTCAAAATATTAAAAGTCCCCTGTGCCTGTTCTGTTATATCTGATCCAATTAGATGATAATTTTACTGTTGGTGTTGGTTGAGGTGGAGCTCATTTATGTATATTTTACATAATATATAATTGTGAAACATTGTCACAATGACTCAGAGCAGTCATTATTGAAAATACATTCAAATCATTACATTATTACAGGGTGTAGTTAATCCTGGAGTTAAATTCCAGACATTTTAAGACCTTTTCAATATATTTTCAGACTGCAACGCCACAAGTTGTAACTGGTTATCAGCAACACACTTTAACTTACATTTACAGAACTACACCAGTACACTTATTAAAGTAGTGACTAACCCAAAGGTTCAATAAAACTAATAATAGTCACATACTCACACTCACATTAACACACATTTCCATTTGGCCTAACAAATACAACATTAGCCATAAATGATATTAAATCACAGACAGTCTGTCTGAATCTATGTCCCAAAAATAAAATGCAGATTAAGATGTTTTAATACTTTGTAAGACCCTGCAGCTGAGTGTTTCAGCTGTACTTGTGTAATATCTTGGGCATTTTAATATATAACAAAACATCACATTTTATCATCTCTTCACGTGTTTTATGAGCAAAAATCTTAATTTGTAAAGTGATTAAAGCTGTCGAACAAACGTAGAGAAGTAAAAAGTCCAATATTTCCCTCTGAGATGTGGTGGAGTAAAGTACCTCACATGTGTACAGTACTTGAGTAAATGTGCCCTTGTGGAGTCGCAGTGGCTTCAGCTCAGCTGGCCGCCTTGTATCAGTCAGACAAAACAGCCTGTAAATCCAGTGTGGAAATGCCTGTCTAGACCCCGAGTTCCCACCAGCAGGTGGCGCTCACGTCCGGCTGGCTGTGTCAGACAGCGGACGGACGTGTGTTCACTTGTGTTAACCGTGGTGAGGTAACAGACACTCAGCGCCGCTTCACACAAAAACACGTCAGACAAGTTGAACAGTGTGTTAACCGCCACCGTGTTCACCTCCTCGCAGGTAAAATGAAGGATCTGGCCTTCATTCAGGATCCGGACGGCTACTGGATCGAGATTCTAAGTCCCAACAGCATGGTCTCCTTAATGTCACCTTAAAGCAGAGGCATGCTGGGAAATCTTCAGGGCAACACGGACGAACATTGTTCTTCTACAGGACAAACCTCTGCTCCTCACCTGGAGTCTGTTTCTGTTGCTCTGGTCTTAGGATCTTCACATCTGTGCTCAGGCTGCTCCTTTTCTACAACGAAAAATAAGAAACTAAACCAAAGAGAGAACAGGAAGTGCTCGTTGTTTCTGTTGAGTCTGTTTCTTTGCTGAAAGTTGTAACATTTTACAAGCAGAGGACAAACCCCCCCCAAAAAATGTCTGTGGCTTTTTTTTACCCGGAAACCGTGATTCTTACGGTCGTCATGGCAACCACTTTACCTCATGTTGCTGGGCAAATGAAGAGACGAACATTTTCTAGACTGCTTGTGTTATTTGACAGTCAAGCTTCGTTCTCTTATGCCTCCTCGTATGGGTTCTGTCTGTCTGTCTGTCTGTCTGTGTCTGTCTGTCTGTCTGTGTGTGTGTGTCTGTCTGTGTGTCTGTCTGTGTGTCTGTGTGTGTCTGTCTGTCTGTCTGTCTGTGTGTCTGTCTGTGTGTCTGTGTGTGTCTGTCTGTCTGTCTGTCTGTCTGTCTGTCTGTCTGTCTGTCTGTCTGTCTGTCTGTCTGTCTGTCTGTCTGTCTGTCTGTCTGTCTGTCT
>JAVQJF010085382.1:0-60273 GCA_036023855.1 Gadopsis marmoratus | reverse complement strand
TCTCCACTTCACATGTCGGGGGGGGGGCATATTACACCTTTTACGCCATTGCTACTTTTCATATTAAGGTTTTGCGCACACACACACACACACACACACACAACACATAATAATTAGCTTATGAAATGCAATACAGTGTTAAAGATGAAACCTGTGAGTCCCAACCTTTTGGGCTTGTGACCTCTTACAAAAAGCAGGGTCTAGTTGGGGCCCTTTGTCACATTTCAGGTGTCGGAAGTTCCACCAAAGAGATATTTCCCCTCTAAATCTCTCTGATGGTTTTATTTAAATAACAGTTTGACGCTCAAGTAAGTTAAATTAGCCCAAATGTGAATACAAATATGTGCAGCAGAACATCTTCTCAGGTTTTCCTTGTGACCCTTTAGGGAAGGCTGGACCCCCTGGGCATCAGTATTGAAAATCTAATAATGTCACAATGGTTATTTTTCTGCAGATGTGAGGAGATTTGTATTAAATAAGATTTTGAATGCAGGAATTGAGTATTAGTACACTGGGGTATTGGTACTTTTACTTAAGTAAAGGATCTGAGCACTTTTTACTCCAGTGATACACTTCCAGATGTCAGAACATAAATATACAGTATCGGCAGCGTTTAACAGTTGCTTTCATTATGATCATCCATCACAAGTCCTGCAAAATTAATATTTCCATTAAATTCTCTAATAACATCATAATCAATACATGACCAAAAGAAATGTGTTGTTCAGTGAGATATCTTTAAAATCTCAACTATCATTCCTGACGGAAACCTTATGTATGATGGTTAAAAACAGCTAGTGTTAGGCTTCTCATGCAGGATGTAATCTTACATGTCACCACGTGAGGGCGCTGTTGTTGTAGCTCCACGTGACGTGATGCAGAAAGTGTACGTCAAAGTCAACACACATCTCTTGCTGCACACGTGTAAACACAGAGGATGTTTATTTTCATCCGTGTTCCACCAGTATTCCTGTTCATTCTGATATATTAGTTGTTGTTTTTCTGCTTCTACAGCATGTAGACAGTAACATAAGCACTGCATTTCATATTTCATAGTGGTGCTGCAAAGTACATTTAAACTAAAAAAAAAAAAAACATTACAAAGACTAGACCAGCATAGTCGTTGCAAAAACAAAACCCAAAACAAAAATCACATTTCATGACAAAATAAACTGCTCATCGAGAGAAATATCGCTGCGACTGAATTCAAGTTTAAGTACGAAATATAATGGGAGTAAATGCATGCATTATAAAAAGACAGAAAGATGGAAAGTATTGATGAACGTCCTTCAATGAACCAAACATGTTTATCTGAACGATGTGTAGCATGATAACAAAATTAACTTGGCGATAAAGGATTTATGCAAAAACAAAAAATACAAAGAAAACAAACAACAGCAAAACAAGTGCTCAGCATTTAATCCAGAGCTTCATCTAACAATGTACAAAAGCAATGCTATATTCATAAATGCACGTCAGAGGAAGAGACCAGCAAATCCTCATTTCAAAGTAAAAGGTCGCTCTAAGAACAGCACAAGACTCTCGCAGATATAACGCAGCTATTCTAAACACTGAACGATAACGAACAACGGCATCAGAATCGCCACGATTTCTTCACTTGAATCCGCTCTGAAGGTAATTGTGTAAATCCCTCTGCGGAATTAAACAGGCGGGGTAACTTGTGATGACTTTTTCTGTCCGTGGTTCAAATTTCAAGGTCAGGGTCACTTGTGATGTTGAACCCGAAGTGACCCCCAATTGTGTCTATATATGGAAAGTGGCCGTTGCACTTTTCAAGTATATGGTGGTTGTTTTGTTTTTTTTTCTGCTCCTCTCCAGACGGATGGCGAACTACCTGAAGGAGTGCCGGAAGTGCACACTCCTTCGTTTCAGCTTCTCTGGGTTGTGGGACGCCATGTGGGAAAACTCTCGGAAGATGTCAAGGTACGTGGCGTCTCCTGGTGAAGAAAACAGTGATGAAACAATGACGACAACTTCAGCTAAAACCTGACTGGCGATAGTTTTGTTTCAACAGTCACAACATCTTTTGCATGAAAAGTTCTGTGAATCCAAGCAGTGAGGAAAAGAGAGCAACAGAGGAGCCCTGGGTAAGGGGAAAAAAAAGCCTCATGAATGGAAGGGCAAAAACAGGCGGAGCGGAGGCACCATGAAGCTTCGCCTCTTTCAACCCTCCAAATTCTGGGCATTTACTTTTCCTGTGGCCATGGCAACTGTTGAATCCACAGGCACAACAAAAGCAGTTGAACCCTTTTGTGTCCCGTGAGAGCTCCCAGGCTCGGCTAATTAAAAAGGGGAATGAACATTCCTGGCTTTCCCCGTTTATGTATGCGCAAGTGTGAGAAAGACGCCGAGAGCACAAGCCTTATAGTAGATATGGCTGCATGGTAACACTTTATTTTAACCCCCCGTTTAGTACTGATAAGCATTAGAGAAACAAATGACTGACATGCTATAACACATCATAATGTATTGTAGCTATAAGGGTCATTTTTATAGTATTTATGAATGTATTTGTCAACAACTGTACTCTTGAGAGTCATCTGTAACTAAAGTTTATGGTCCTTCATCCTCAAAGTCTCTCCACGCACATTCAAACACGCTATTCACATTCTAGTTTACACAATGAATGTTACAACGTCATGCTGTGAAAATCAGGGATATTCAGTCCAGAGTTAGTGCACCAGCAGCGTGTGAAGTTAGAAGTTAGTTAGTGCTGTTAGGTGTAGGAAAGGTAAAAGAGGACTTTGAAATGAAGCAAAGAAGGAAAGGGAGAGGTTAGCCTTTAGTCACATCTTCCATTTATTTTCAGTAGCATTTTAGAAGACACCGGGAAGAGATATTGAAAAAGAAAACAGCCGAAGCAAAACACAGGCAGCAGTTGTAGCAGTGTTATTGTGCACAGGGACCGTATGTTCAGAGACACACGTTCTCTTACAACGTTCAAAGAAATTGTACAGATAACAGGGACGGAAACAATACAAGAAAGTAAAGAAAACCATTGCATGTTAGAAGCAAGCAGTTAAAGTGTTAATAGTTTTTAGTTTATATACACAACAGGCAACCTTACTGACTGATACACTGTAGACACATCGCACTGTACAACACGTAATCCTTCAACGGCCTGATGCTAGTCAATGTTCGGACAGTGGTGACGTCATTCATCTGGTAAAAACCTGCTTCCTGTTAACTTTTGTGCAATTGCCGTGTAGCCCGCGCAGCAAACACTCCAAGTACTGCACAAAATGAGAAAAGGCTGGATTTTGTGTTTTTCAAAGTGCTTGGAATGTATCACTGACGAGCGAGAAGGGAAAGGAGAAGATGAGCGAGCTGCTCTTTCTGTCGCAGCCACGTCCTTTAAAGACATTTCACTGTATGTGACTCAGTAAAGTCAAGTTAGAGGCTGTATGAAAATTATTGGAGGGGTAAGGTGGGGGGGGTTATGTATTTTCATTCATTTTAAATGGTGAAATTTGATGCTTGAGTTCAACTTAAACTCGCAAATTCGCACTGTTGACCAACAGCAAGCTGTCTCGACAATGCTGACCTTGGAAGGAACGGAGACCCGGAGAGCTCATAGCTTATTAGCTGTGTCGCACCATCCACTTTTATTTAAAATCTCCTCAGTTTGGGAGTGTAAACTGCTCCATTTAAAAAGGAATGGTTGCAGACAGTTTTGAAAACGGGAATCGATGGGACAAATGAGTCTTTGAATAAAATGTGTGAACTGTTGCATTAGCGAGATTGTTTTTGTTCTCTGGACTTCAATGAAACTCTTTCTTGAATTAAATAATGCACAATCGAGAAAAGCAAAATGTCAGGGCAGAGAAAAACGGCACAGGAGCTATTGTGACCAACTGGCACTAACATGTTCTTGGCTAGCTACTGTAGAGCGTTAGCCCTCTAGCACTAGTAGTTCATCAACTATCAATATATCATGACGCAAGGAGAGGGTCCAAACTAACTATTAATAGCCCTGGGCAGGGTCTTGCTTTTTTTCAAAAAGTCAAACAGAAGCCAAATAACTTCTCCACTTGAATAATTTTCATACAGTCCCTTAGAAGAAAGAAATCCCCTAGGTTGTAAAAAAAATTGCTGGCTCTCTGAAAAACTGTCTGTCGACTTTGGTTATACTAAACTCCAACAGTCCAGAGCATCTGTCAACGACAACCTTTTCTTTTTTTTTTTTAACGCTAATTTAAAATAAACTCTCATACTGTACGAGAGCTGTCCACTGCTTTAACCAACAGCACCAGATCAATGCCATTAACTGTGAGCTGCCGGGGGGGGGTCACACAAAACGCACTCGTCAAACCGAACATCATTTCAGTGCATAAAGAAAATGGTTATAAAGAAAATGATCATTAAATACAGTACAGCAGCGGCCAGGCTGCCACGTTTATGGTCCTCAAGCTTTTCGCACTCGCATCATCCAGCCAATGGAAGACAGTGGGAGCGTGTCTGTCATGAATGTCTGTCCATGCACTGTTGTTATGATTTGGTGGTATATATATATATATATATATATATATGGATATCAACATTATTCAACAATACTAAATGTCAAATATTCACATACACTGGGCACAAAGGTAAACGAAAGCAACAGGGATTAGGCAACAGCAACCCATGCACTATAAACAAAGAACCAATCTAATATAGGCCTAGTCGTGATTCATGAGGTTACATAAACAAACATTTTAACATACACGTACTGTATATTAAGTAATACATGTTAGTGTGACTTATCAAAAATGTCCATCTTCCGTGGCAGACTGTACTGCAGAATTACTCCAAGTGATTATATATATATATATATATTATGAAACTGTGGAGTATTGGATCTCTTTCTCATAATGAGAATCTAATACTGGCGCTGTGTGTGTGTGTGTGTGTGTGTGTGTGTGTGCGCGTTCAGCAAAATCAAATCTAACAAAATATATCCAGCTTAAAAAAATACCATCTGCATCGTTGTTCAACATAATACAAAAAATACAGATTATCTGTACTGAAATAATCATTGCACTATTGCTCTGGACGCCCTTTCGCGCTCAAACCTCCTCTGAAGAAAAAAGAAAAAAAGAAAAAAACAACAACATGAAGGTACGACATATGAGCAAAAACAAGAAAAAGTGCATACTTTTGCTTTTGATTGAACAGGAAAAGCTTTACTTGATCAATCTCTCGGTCAAAACAGAGAAATGATTCTTCTTCTTCTATGATCATTTACTCTTAGTCACAGTTATCGCAGCCTCACGTTTACCCCACAACGTAAACACAAGAGCTCCATCGCCATTCTATAACACGTGCGTGGACAAGAGATCGCCAGGTTATTGAAGAAAGAAAACAAAAAACACAGCTCAGATTTCATTGCAGCTGGCTGCGGCTGCCCGTTCAGACAATTTGGCATTATTCTCCGGCTCATCTGTGCTACAAACGCTGTTGTCAAGAGGGAGGAGCTGCTGGTTCTGGAAGTGTTCTCCCGCCATTCTGCATTCCCATTTTTAGAAAGATAGCCTGCACACACTGGAGGCGCTGAATTCCGTGTGTGTAATTCGAATGTAAATCTTTGAACTGCTGTTTTTTGTCTTTCGCACAGAAAGCGAATATGTTGCGCGGCGAAACACAGGCTTGTACCTTCAACTCTTTAAATCCAAGATATCTTTTAATGCTCCAACATTGTCCATGGGACAAATGAATGGCATTTTTACTTGTGGAACAGAGGGACGCCCAAATAGCTCCTCCCAGTTAGCACTACAATAACAACTCAGTCACATGAGGAAATTAAAAGGCAGAAATGTTGGGACAAATGAGCTGCGGCAGGTCTTTGGTCCAGAGCACCTTGTACCCTGTAAAACCTCCAAAGAAAAGAGCAAAGTTGTTCCCAAATACACTGTTGATGGCTTTATCGGTGGTGCTGGATAATTTTTAGTGGCTAACCCTTCCCTGGCAGTGATTTCTCAACTGTGCTGTGATTGGACTGACGAGGCTCGTCTACACTGAAATT
The DNA here is from genome assembly GCA_036023855.1 of Gadopsis marmoratus. Lineage (NCBI taxonomy): Eukaryota > Metazoa > Chordata > Actinopteri > Centrarchiformes > Percichthyidae > Gadopsis > Gadopsis marmoratus. The sequence continues at coordinate 54,248 of JAVQJF010085382.1, read as the reverse complement.
CATGGCAAACCGTCAGGCAAAGTCTGTCGGTCAAATCTGACATCATTAAAGGAGGTTATTACTGAGTTTCTTGCGCGATCCTGAGCGAGGAGCTGACTGCTGTTTGTCTAAAGTCAGCAGACGGTGCTGGGGAGAGGAACACTCGAATTATTCTGATATATCTGATGTGGAGAAGAAGTTAATCTGGTGGTGAGAAGTGTGACTCCCAGTCGGTCGTATGTCTACTGGCACCCCCTGCACTGTAACCTGACTGGACTGGACTCTAGCACTCTGCTATAGTGAGACAGATAAACTCCTGAATGCATCTCTTATACTGTTGCTCAGTGGGGCTGCTGATTGGGTATTGACCTGGCTGTCCAAAGGGTCCCTCCGACTCCCGCATCTCCTCATTCATCCTGGCCAGACGCAGCCTGATGGAAGGCAGGAAGAGCAGGTGAGAACAGGAGCAGAATGTTAAAAAATTCATCAAAGCTGGAGAATACAATAACTTTCTGAGAAACTGTGTATAGAAATTTACATACAGTGTGACTATATCTGCATTGGCTTGATGTACAGCTATACTCAGAGGGTCCTGGCCATCCTCGTCCCCGTCATTCTGGGTAGCTCCCCTTTTCAGGAATAAACACACCTGCCTGGAAATACCAGAGAAACAGATCAATTACGGCAGAGAAATATAACTGTTATTCAAAGAGGCGGCTGCAGACAATGGGCCTCATGCAAGATCATTTTTCGTATTCTTGTCCCCAAACCTCAGTGTTCCAGGTCGCATTCATCAAACTCTTAACCGAGCAAACTGGCCCTAAATTGCTCGTTTCAGCCTGATGAGGGTCACCTGTTCATGAGGAGGTACACGTTTGTGGGATGTGATGCTTTGCATAACCAAAAGTGCCTGTTTTGCTCCGTTTGTGGGCGTGTTTCCTTCACTAAAATGTTAACAAAGAGTAAAAACAAGAATTGCACTACGCGGACCTTCTAAGTCCCATTGTCGAGAATCAGCTCACACAAAGAAAACAAATTTAAAGAAGCCGTATTAAAAGGGACCTGAAATATTAGAATATGTGAAAAGTTAGATTCAGCTGCTAACGACGCGTCATCATTGCAGCACAGTATTGTGGCTGTGGATGGTTTGATATGACGTTCGATGCTAGAAAATACGTTCCTGCATGAGGCGCGTTGCGCTGCACATACTGAGCATGACTTCAACAAAGCGTGTTTTATTGAAACTATGGAAACTATGTGAATTACAAATGCAGCCCAGAGGGTAAACAGCTACTTTCTGCCTCATGACTCACCCTGTGTGTCCCAGATATGTGGCGTGGTGCAGGGGGCCCCTCCCTCTCGCGTCTCTTTGGTTGACGTCAGCGGCGTTCTGGAGGAGGAACTCGCAGGCGATCAAAGAACCCTGAGAAAAGGTAACACTGCTCAGCATTGACAATGAAATCTTGCCATTGAGTTTTGGGAGTAAAATGGTATTTAAAAATGGATATTCACATCTGCCCTGCTGTTGACGGGGCTTTTTTTTTTGTCACCAGACCACGTGAAATTTTTGATATTTTTGTCTAATTCAACAGCCAATAACTTTCATCCCCAGCGTGAACAAAATAAAGACGTTTCAACTGATAGTAAAGCTCCTCCAGACCCACAGAAGACGTTTACCAACTATTACCACAAGTTGAGAAGTGCTCATAACTGACCTGTCATGTCTTTAAAACATGAACAGACTTAAGACATTTCAATCTTTTTCTTCCATTACTAAAACATTAACTGAGCTGCACAGATATGATGCTTTCTATACGACACATTTCTGGTACCGTTTAGTCGACGGACTCACCCCAATCACAGCCTGTATGAGGGGCGTCTTTCCTTCGTCCTCATCATTGACCAAATTGACATCTGCCCCGTGGGCTAGTGCTTCAGCCATGACAGGCAGGTTACGAGCCTTCGAGGCTTTGTAGAGCAGCGCTCCGGGATGAAGGTCCCTCATGTCCTCCGGGTCTGACGTCTCTGGCTCAACCTCCAGCTCAGCTTCACCACTCGAGTCCTCAGACACCTCACACTCTGAGGACAGATGTAGGGAGAACTCATAACAGCAACAAAGAACACACAGAATATGTAAAGACTGGAACTGTAGCTGTTGTCAGGTCTTTACTTGCTCACAGAATCTACAGTGCATAATATCCAAGGGACCATCTGTTACACGCTCCTCCACCGGACTCACCCTCTGTGACGCTGTCCACCACTGAGCCAAACACCAGGATGTCTGTGCTGCCATCTGTGCTGCCTCCCAACCCGCTGTCACTGCTTAGGCCTGCCGGACCGGGAGATGCCAGAACATGGACACATTAGTTACCGCTGTCTCTTTCTGGCCAATCAGTGTCGTTTGAACGGGCACAGAATCGGGCAAGCGCAAAAACAAAACAAGACTCTTCTGCAGAAACATGAGATTCGAGCATCTGATCCGCACTCTGGATCACGCAGAGGCCTGTGAACGGTGAACACGTTGCCAGTTTTTTGGAACAGAATAATCAAAATAGCGAGTCGCTTACTTCGAGGTCCAGACCCCGTGTCAAAGTAGGAGAAGAGAGAGTCCAGCTCATCGGGACAAAACAGGGAGTCTCGCCTGAACTTAGCAGCTGCTGTGAGACAAAGATAGGTGAAAGTAACAGGTGAGAACACCAAAGAAAGAGTATTGTGCCTTATGTCTGCTATAATAGACTACATCTGTTGGAAAATTACGGAATATAGGCCCAGCCCCAGTTTGTGCCTCTCATGTCACAGCACAAACTTGAGAAAAACCTAGCAGCTGGTTTAACAACACTTCCTGCTGCTTTGAAGGTATATCCACAATTCTCAGAGACTCGTCTAACCATCTGGATGAAAACACATTGGCAAAATAGCACCATTAAAGGTACGCCGAATTAACTATTTGCAGTTCGTGTTTGCAATGTATCCATGGATGTAGAGACCACTCTCACTGGATAACTTTTGATACTGGAAAAAAGACGTACCATGAATTCTAAGGTGTGTTGATAACCTGCCCAAACTAGGACACTAGCATGCACCTGTACCTTTCACCCCATGCAGCATCTTTGCTTCAAGCACCCCCAACTCTTCTTCACAGTTTCAAACCACTGTACTGTATCTGATCAATCCAATTTTAAAAACGATGACTACCAGCTGTGAGTTTTCATAAAACAATCTTCTGGGTTTTAAAAAAGTCGTTAATAATATATACAGTATTTGTAGGAAAGTCAGGCGCTTAGGGCTGTGACTTGAATGTAATTGTAACACATCAGAGGCACAGACCGGGTCTAAAAGTCAAAATAAAACATCACATCACTAGAAAGCTCCAAAAATCAATTAAAGTACCTGCGGAGAGGGTGGAAGGGGAGGTGTCTTGTCGGTATCTTCGCCGTGTTTTAGGTACCGTGGTGGCGCTGTTGTGTCTCCGGCACTTCTTCACGCTCCACCGCCGCTCCAGCTTCCTCTCTCCGTTGACGAGTATCTCTGTGGAGCCCAGCTTCTTAAGGAATTTCTTCTCTACGTACTTTGCCTTAATCCAAGCCTCCTTCTCCTGCCTGCAAGGGACCACACAACATACGGCATACTTGTAGCGTTACATATAGTTTCGTTATACATTTTATATATTTATCAGTTATACATTTTTTGGAATTCCTACCTTGAACTGGACGGTAATGGTTTCTTTAGACCTTGTTCTTGATATGAGCCTTCATAGATGTGGTTGATGACACTGTTTCCAAGCTCACACATTAACTGCGAAAGCAAAGATGAGACGTGACATTAATGGTCTCCACTCCAAGACTTAAACTTTGAACTTAGAGGAACAGTTTGACATCTTGGAAAATATGCTTATTGGCCTTCCTTTGCTGAGAATAAGATGAGAGGATTGATACCACTCTCATATCTGTCCGTTTAATACGAAGCTAAAGCCAGCAGACGGCTAGCTTAGCTTAGCATAAAGACTGTAAATAGGGGGAAACTGCTAGCCTGGCTCTGTGCAACGATAAAGGCCTATTAGCACCACTAACGCTCACTAATTAACAGGCTACTTCACCTTTTACAGGTAAAGCTTTTTCACCCTGCTTCCAGTCTGTATGCTAAGCTAAGCTAACTGTCTTCTAGCTGTAGCTTCATACTTAAATAAGTATCCCAAAACTGTTCCTTAATTGCATTAACTGCTTAATGACTCAACAACAGTAAGTGTCTCATTCTGGTCCTCAGGATGCTGCTGAGACAAACTGTACCTTTAATAATTCTGGTTCCCACGAGTCCAGCGTCAGTGAGCGAACCTTCGAACAGTGAACTCCAAGACTCCTGCAACAAAAAACACATTTTAAGTGAAGAAATGTTTTTATGTTGCTATAGTCCAGCAATTTCAAGGTGAAAGCATTTGACTTTGTTATGACCATGAGGCCAACACGAGGAAACAAGGGTGAATCATACACTATGGTGTTGCATGGTGACCTGGTCTGAATAGCTGCACGTGATGTAAAATCGCAAGAGTGTTATCCAGAGGGTAATGAGACTCCGGTCCTAATGCCATGCAAATCAGCAAGTTCCACCAATGAAGCTGTCTGGTATCCAGGAAACAGTGACACTGTGTTTCTCCCCTTCATCGCCCTGCATTGTAACCAAGAGGCCATGTCTGATCTCACTCTGAGAGGACGGGCCTCAAAAAAGGGAACATGAATATTCAACACACAGGTGGGTGGGAACACACAGGGATGGGGTTTGTGATTGCATAAGCAGTGATAATTGCACCTTTAAAAAAAAAACAACAAACACAACTCCTGAGGGATTTATTTACCTGCAGTGCACATACACCGATAATGTGCATTTCAGCAAAGAAGGAGACATCTTGTATCCTGTAGTTACTTTTAAAACTTATGAAATTAAAAATACTTGTCTAATCATTGATTTTTCAATGAGAGAGAAGGAGTAGATACAACTTTATTTGATTAATTTGGGGAAAATCCGTGGCAGAGTATTTTCATATGTTTTAAAATTTAAGTAAAAGTATCAATATCATCAGTGTGAAAATACTCCATTACATCCATTAGTTTTGCATATAAAAAGGAGTACTCCGCCAACTTACATTACAACATTGTTGGACTCATTATGGACAGCAAAACAAAAAAGGATCAAAATCGATGCAGCAGAACCAGAGATGTCGTCTTCTTCACTCCATGCATTCTTCTTTCTTGCCAAAACCCGGGAACTACATTACCCACAATGCAACTCGCCTGGCAACGGTTCAGCTACAGAGGCCTGGTAAGCTCACTACATACAGTAAGTGCAACTGTCTCCTGGACTCTACCTGTGGATGCCGGAGCACTCGATACACAGCAGGATGCCCAGGTTGATGGAGGCCCAGCGAGGGTCAGCCTGGCCGCAGTCACAGCACTGCTCGTTCCCCGGCAGACACTGGATCCGCTGCAGGATGGTCTCCCCTCGGGCGCTGCGCTCCCGCGGCTCACTGGCCGAGTCGATGCTGCTGGTGGACGGAGAGGCCGTTCTGTCCAGATGCTAAATATAAACGCATACGAAAGGCCAAATCAATAGGTGTACTTCTGTTGTACCAGAAGGTTCAATTACAAGGTTTTAGTACGGATTAAACAAACGCAAGATATAACATTTTAGCTTTAGACATGCTTGTAGGTTGGAGAGAGCCAGGCTTGCAGGTCCTTGCCCCCATCTGGATTCCAGTCTTTATGCTAAGCTAAACTAACTGTCTGCTTGTGGTTTGTCTTCTCGGAGCTACATGGTATTTTGATCTATCACAATGCAGCATATTTTATATACCGTTTTTAATTTTAATCTCAGTACCTCATGATTATACTTAAGTACAGTACTCGAGTAAATGTACTTTACTTTCCAGCACTACAGCAATGGAATAAAATCTCACATACAAGTTATGAAACATAGCTGTACGTGCTTTATGACCCAGAGCTGTGACTTACCTCTATGTAGTAGGTGTCTGGGCTCTCTCTGTAGGCCGAGGCGATGCTAGCTTGAACTGCCTGAATCCATGCTTGTCTTAGCTTCTCAGACTCAGCCTGAAGCATGCAGCTCCTGTAAAACAGACAAAGTGGCATTACTAATCCATAATGTACCTTCTGTACAGATCTGCATAATCAAGTGTGACATGGTAAACCAACACGGTATGTAAAAAGGAGTTTTCTTCTGCATATTCATATTAAAATCAACAACTACAATCACAATTTACAATATAGAACTGCACACATATTAGTTAAATTAAGGATAATTTGTTTGTATCCCAACTAACTTAGTAATAGAAGACTTAAATAAAATATCTAATGCTAATTTTGTAATTAATGTGATCGGAAAATATATTGCTTTCTGTCCTGAAATGATATATCTGAGGCGCAGTTAAGTTTTTAATATCTTACATGGGTCCATGTTAGCATGCCAACATTTGCTAGTTAGCACTAAACACAAAGTATAACTTTAGCGGAGGTGAATGTCATTAGTTTTTGCAGGTATTGACCTGATGATTGTGCCAGATGAAAAGTGAAGGGATCACCAAAGATATTAAAATTCACCCTCTGGGGAGCATGAACGTTTCAACAAAAAGCATGGTAATCCATCCAATAGTTCCATTAAGCCTTACTTTGAGGGGGAGACGACCTCAAAGCAGAACCTCCTCTCGATGTCCTCACATGGCTTAACAGAGCACAGACGGAGGTCTTCCACCACCACCGTCAGAGAATCCTGCTAACACACACAAACAAATTCTCATTTCTCTGCGTGTCAACAGCCCCAACACAACACAAATGTAACACAGCTGTTCCTCCTCGATAAGACGTTTTATTTTCCTGGCAGTTGGAAGCCTCAGAGCACGTGGCCATTAGATATTTACACACACGGATGTCAGGCAGAGAATTGAAATTGAACACCATCAGCTCCAGATTCAGTACTCGGATAGATCTCTCGACTCGTAAACACAGTCTGTGAGTGATGATGGATTTCAGTCCCCCCCCCATTAAAGTGCACTTAACCCCACTTTGCCCAGGGGAAAGCTGATAGCTCGAAGAGAAATCAGATAGGGACTTGCCTTGAGCTTCTTCTGATAGACCAGCTGACTGTTCTGTATGGAAAACCACCGTCTAGAGAGAGAGAGAGAGAGAGAGGAGGAAATGTTACATAGCATTATATTATTCATATCAATATATAATAGTATTACTACTATTTGGTAAAACTGTATTTTTCTGTTATATTATATTCTATGCCATCATATTCTGTTGCATTTCTATTATATATGCATTTCATAGTATTGTAGTGTAAGATGAGATTTAGTTTAGTTTGATCATCTTACAGTAGTAAGAATGTATATCAGGGATTTTTGGAGAAAATCCCACCCACCCACATTGTCAACAGGAAGCAGTATGATGCTGCCATGGAGTCAGCGAGCTACACTGTGGGCTACAACTTGAGTCCCGTGATTTTTGCCTATAATTCGTTACATTTCCATGAATTTGCACCATTAACAGTATGCCGAATTAGCTATTAGCGGCTCCTGTTTTCAGTGTACTCATGTATGCACCGACAGCTATCACTGGATTAATTTGATAATGAAGAAAACGTTCTCAGGCACGTTCTGGAGTTATAAGGAGCATTTTCTTTTCCTTTGATTTCTAAGCGGATTTATGGACATTTACTCAAGCTATCGAAGATAATGACATCGCTGGAAAGTGCGTATACTAATGTGATATATTACAGCATATAGGGATTTTTGCTGTCTTAGTTACCTGTTCCAGGTCTTAAAGGCATTGCTGGCCCTCTTGAACAAGTAACCCTCCATCACCACGCCATTGGGAGCATCCACGTTGAACTCCACCTTAGAGTCGTCATATGAAAAGTCCTGAGAGAGAAGAGAAGGAGACCCCCAAGTTAAGCCTGGCTGTCATACGAAAGGTCAGCAGAGCAGCTGATCGTTGGCTGGACGTTGTTCTAACCTTTTGACTGTCAAATAGGAAAACAAAACACTTGTTCCTTTTCGGTGGCGAGGAGGTTGCGTGTGTGCAGTTCCTGGAACACCAGTAGCACAGCCAGTGTGCGCACTGTACTGTACGTACAGGCCAAATCAGCAGACATTGCGCGATCATGTAGAAACGCTCATGTGTTAGTCCACGTATACAGAGGATTTGTGGGCCATCTTCCAGTGTGGCACACTGGAGCATTTCGTAACCAAACAGATGTGTGTGTGTGTGACGCAAATTATTACATAAACAGTTTATGATTCGTGCGAAATTAGCCTCCAAACTTTTCATGACTTAAAACATGTCACTTAGCACTTTAATGCAGAAAGTGGTACACAGGTATTTAGGGAAGGTGTGAAAAAAGCACAATCATCAGTGGTTTGACGTTAAAAGTGAGTGAAGGGAAGAATGACTCAGTATGCCCTGGGACTACTAATAGGCTACATTTTAGAAATAATAAAATATGCATCAGGGGCAGAATGTTAACAAAAAATTAATTACAACATCGCATGCATGCATGCCCTGAGAAAAGACCAGAGACGTATCAGGCATAAAAATAAAAAAAAAAGAACCTAAAAATATATGAAAGTGTCTGCCAGAGTGACCCAAATAAAACTCCTCTTCATTCACTCTCCTGTTTCATAACAGGGTGTGCGAACATGTCGCAGCTCCCAACACGCCACCGCATGTTTGAATAATAGAACAACTTGCTGCTCTCCACATATCAGCATTTTAACTTATAACTAGATATGTAAAAAAAAAAAAAGGTAAAATTCCAGCACACATGAGAGACGTGTTTCAGTCATGGGCCTTCATCAGGCATCAAATCACCGAGTGAAACAAGAATAAACTAAAATATACTAAAATGTCAGTTTGCAACATCAACAATTAATAAAAGCAACACCTGTCAGAAACCACTGCACACAAATGAAAAGAGACTAAAACAAATCAGCTGCAAAACTTGTTCAAATAGAAAAACTGATCATACATGTATTCATAAAGAAAAGGACAACAGAATTACTGTTAGAGAAATATGAAGTAAATAGTCTGATACTACAAAAACACTACTAAATAAATCAAGTGTGCATGAATTCAACCTGTTTTCCCCCACAAGATTGCATTTTCGTATGCGCCTATCCACCAGCGTTAACATGTACTGTACATCTACATGTGTCATTGAGCCCTGCACCTGGGAACTCCAAACATTTTCAGATGGGAGAGACTGTACTGAGGGAAAGCAACGGTAAGGAAACAAATAAAGAGAGCAAGTGATGTGTTCTATGTAATCTAAAAACTCTACTAGTTTAAACTGCCGTTACAGCAGGACAACCACGCCTGCTTTGCAAAGCTAAAGTCAAGGGGCAATCAGTCCTAGAATGAAGTTGGATGTTACGATAACCGAATGAGAACATGCGTTAAAGTAACGAACGGCCAACCCACCGAACTGTGGTCCCACCGGCAAAAGATCTTCATTTTCAGACGTTGAGTGCGTTCCAACAACATCGAAAAGCACAAACAAAAGAAGGAAAAACCTTTTTTTTTTAAAAAAAACCACTACTTTAAACAGGCTCCTGCAAACCAGATCTCTCAGAGTCTGAGCATCTTCACTCTCTGATGGATGCACCTCTCACAGCAGAGGCTAACGCATTGTGTAATTCCAGCACGGACATGTGTGCCCTCCACTACAGCCACCTGCCTGCCGCCCTGTGAGCCTCGGGATTAGGACTAATTACCATACAGCTGCCAATGTGTCCATGGCAGGGTGCGGAGGAAAAATAGCGCACTGCACTATGCAGTACTGTAGCTGTCCTTGACACAAAAAAATAAAATAAAAGACAAGCAGGCTGCTGTGACACTTCAGTGCGTAGGGTCTGCTTCGGTTTTGCAACTCCCTAAACACGCCTCCCTTGCCGAAGAAGGTGGGGGTTTCAGTCCCCTGTTGACCGAGGGGGGAATCTATCTGGCACGCTGCCCAGATCACCAAACAAATACTACTCAGGGCTTTACCATCTACGCTGACAACGGCAATCCCTGCAGTGCAACTATGGAATCTGTAAGAAGTCGACGCAGCTTACCTTCAGCCTTTTCTTTTCTGAATATAACATCACAAACCTAGGAGGCAGGCAACACTGATCAAGACGTGCACTGGGCTGCAATCTCTCAAGCCTACAACAAAGACCATCTATTTTTAATGACGCAAAACATCACACAGAAAGAAACTGCAACATCGGTGAATTATTGAACAAGCAGGGAAACGGAGACTTCCAAATGTTCGGAGCGAATAGGCAAATCGTTGCGGAGCAGCAGGAACACTGGATGATGCAGACAACGTGTCCCGATGCTTCATCCACCGGCTGCTGCTGCACATAGGTCGGCCTACAGGCTACGCCGCAGAGCTCAACACGCCACATGGTGAGCCCAGTTGGTAGCGCCGATTGGTGACTGGTGCAATTGTTCATCCTACGGTGTCTCATCATTACTAGTCTGCGAGCTTTCATCTGTTGCAAACTGGCTTCGCGCCTTCATCCTCGTCTTGCCGTACACCTGCTGAGCCGTCTTCGACTAATCCTCAACAGACTTGGTCGACTTCACTACAAAGCCTGACACCTCGGAAGCCTTTTCAAATACTATCCCGCCACGAGACATTGATCATAACAGATAAGAAGATAATAAATAGTCCACAGTCTTGTCAGAACAGTCTGTAACTGATTGTGCCAATGTGAAGGGACAGAACTGTGGTGATCAGAGAGCCTCAAGTTGATGCTTAAATTAATAACAGTGGCTGCTCGAGTTCCTGACGGCGCCATTGCAAGAAAACTTTCCTTTTTCTTTCCTCTCCATGTTCAGCTAGAAATAAAGCTTTATCTGACTCCTCTAATGAGCCGCGTTGGAACGCAAAAAAAGATTCAAAAAGCCGGCACTCGAGATGAAGAATATGTGTATGATGTGATGTTTCGCCTCAGCTAATGAAGGCCCGGGGCCGAAATGTCACGTGTTGTTGAATAAATGCGTTATGGCCGATATTTGTCTACGTAGCAAGTGCTACACCTCTGGAGGATGAGGATATTTAAACAGAAAGAACAACCAACTTCTGGGGCAGCTTTTGCTTCCACATATGAGTGTCCCCCTTTAGGCTTTTTGCACATGCTCGATGTGACGAGGAAGAAAGCAGGCCATGCTGTTCTGGAAGCAGCGAAGAATACAAAGTACAGTGGTAATTCTACAATCGTGTGCACGAATAAATCTGATATGTCAAAATGTGTCGTGTAATATTTAAGATTCAGGGTGAAAGAAACAGCATGAAAAATCAGAAAACAAGAGCTGACCGACGGATAAAGCATCAACAATTACAGTTTTCTATTTTAGGACACTGCAGTTATTATATATCTTTGCAGTGCGTGATGTAACAGACGCGTTCTATACAGGCCATTCAAACTAAGTTCAATGTTTCTAATTGTCTTGTATAAATGATTCAGGATGCACTTCAGCTTGCCCCTCAAGGCTTTTGGAGTCTGGCTACAGCTTGAAGAAAACTTCAAAGGGGTTTGTTAGTGTTCCGCATGAACACTGCGGGCTGCACTGCGCCCGCCCCGCACACTAAAACACAAACGTCTTTCAAGTAAAAATGGAAATTCAGATGGGGAAAAACTGGGGCGTACTCACCTGCAAGAGGGTCTGAGAAGGAGATGGCGGCATCAGGAACATGCAAGCAGAAGAAAAGAAAATGCAGCGTTAGACCCAGCAGACTGGTTTAGGTGGGGATAAGACAATAATCTTTCAGGTTCAATGATTATCCTCCTTACTGGTCTTCCATTTACATGCCACGCTCATTTTAACGTGGCTTCAACTCGTGACCTTGTTAGTTGACAACGATACTGCACGGTCCCCTTGGTGATGGATGTTTCATGAGGCTTAGTGTCTAACAGGCAAAACACAGATCAATAACTGGCCCCACATGTGACCCAGCAACTTCCCCCCCATTGCACCATACACAGCGCAGGCTGCAGCGCCCAGAGGGAGAGCGCTGACCGGAGCTGCCTGGCAGATGGTCACTGATCCTGGGGTACAGACGAGCCAGACACTGGCCCCCTCAAAAGAAGGCTTTCTGAATTATTAAATGACAAGACGCCAGGCAGGGAGTGCTCCCTTCATTTATGGGTTATTGGTCACCAAGAGACAATATGCAACATATTCATATGTTGAAATGTGCAAAAACATGTGAGGATGTACTGTCGGCATAGTTGTGCCGTGAGCTAAATGCTAAGACGCTCACAGTGGCGCTAGAGGGAAAGTCATAGGATCACCAAAGTTATTACACTTCATTTTGGGAGGGATGGGCATGAATGTCCGTAGCAGATTTCACCTGCCAACAGATCCAATATTTCACTAAAAACTACAAATGTAAACCTCATGGTGGCGCTAGACAAAAAAAACTGGGGGTCACCAAAGTCAGTAGGATTCATGCTCTGGGGACCATGAATGTCTGTACAAAATTTCATATCAATCCATCCAATAGTTAGAGAAACGTAGCTAAAAATGATCAACAAAAGCACAAGCTCAGCACTTTAATGGGCTAAGAGCACAGTGAGGCTCCTGAATGCATCAGCGCATACAGTAGTTAATGTGCTGCCCGTCTACAGCAGACAACACTGGGATTAATAGCTCTTAAAAACACTTAATTCCACCTGATTTAATGCTAAAATCAATGCCTGGACTTTGTTAGGGGGATTAATCAAACACTTCCCAGCTGCCCACGTCTAATCCCTCCCCAGTCACAACAGATGCACCGGGCCAAGTGGCAGACTGGATCCTGGAGGTGAGATGTGAGCACATTTGCACCCTGTTTCAGATTGTCAGAACTGCTCCGTGTCAACCTGCCAAACTAACAGAAGGAAAACAAAAAAGAAGATTCTTCAGGGTCAAAACCTGCTCGTGTCACTTCAAACCACTGTCCGAATCGTTTGCTTGTGGGGAAATACGGACAGACAGACAAACGTAAAAAAGATTTGCGCCCTAGAGGTAGTGTTATTATATCAAATTGTATTCCGTACTTTTCAGCTGTATATAACAATGATTCCTCATGATATAAGGTCATTAAATGAACGCAGCATCAACCCAGATAAGCGTCAGAAAATGGAAGTATAGATGGATTAACAAATTAAAAAATTACTATTTTAGCTCATTTAAATGTTTTGCTAAAATCAACACATGTCCATGACTCACCCTCTGCTGAATGGTTGCATGTTTATGCTCCATTTCCCTTTTCTCCATGGCTGAATCGATCACCAGCTGATCCAGCTGAAAGTCAGTTCACACAGGCAAAAAACACAAAGTTCAGTGTTTCCCAAAGAGAAAAATTTACATCCCGTTAAACAATTCTAACATAACTGGCAGAGTGACGGCTCTGACAGAGGTTAGGGCCGACTGTGACACTTTCCACTTGCAAACACAGGCTAAGCCTCCAAACATGTCAGCGTTTGGTAATGAGGCATCAATTCAGCTCTCCTGCAGCTGTCATGTGCACCCAACGGTTGTGGGTGGAATATTGGTTTGAACTGTAATAGTATAAATACATTGCATGCAGAGAGGACGCTTTTTTTTTTTTTTTATTGGGTGCAACACATCCAAAATCCAACATATCACAATGTATCAATCAACAAGCGGAAATTCAAATGATGAATTACGCAATTGCCTCTTGTCGATAGTTCAAATGAGGATCAAACCAGTTGCAGTCAAGAGCGCACGCTGGGTGGTGGCGATGGCGAGGCTTTGCTCACCTCAGCAGCCAGCTTCTTCGTGTACGGGTCGATCTCATCCAGCAGGTTGTAACCCTGCTGGAAAAGCGAGTACTGGGCGTGCATGAATGACAGCATCTGGGTGGGACAGAAGCAGTTGTTGTTGTTTTGTTAACATTATGATTATTAATGCTGGGTGTCGTTAGAGGTTTGTGTGTCTGCATTGACTTACGGCATCTAGGATCTCGAATTTCTTCTTCGCCTGCAGGACGTTGATCTGCAGAAACAAAGGCAGACATTAGACTGTCAGTAGGATTGATTGTGGTTACAATACACCACGTTTGACACCTAGAGGATGTTAAAATAACTCCCTCTGGTGGACTATATTTTCCTTTCTTAACACCATCAACCTTAATTTGAGTTAACTCTGACAAAGACAACCCCAATGTGTGTCATTTCGGTGGAACAGCAGAAGTGGAAAAATCTCAACACACTCCCATAAACAAACATAAAGGCTTTGCATTGTGTAACTAAACCTAAATGACTTTTTGTGATACATTTAAGAGGTCACGTATACATTCGGCGCATCTCCCTGCAGCTTCGACCTCTTTCTGCCTCGAGACACTTTCAATTATGACTGAAAAAAAGATGTCTGAGAGCAGTGAGAGAAGGCTGCCAGCAGACCAAATGGAAAGAATGGAAAGAGGGCACGGCCATCACAGCGATCACACTGAATCACTCTCTTTGTTCCTGCGGGCAAGTAAGTCATGGGTAGGAGGTTACAACTTGTGGGCAAAATAAACCCATGCTGCACATGAACAGAGAGCAGAATGTGTCACACAGGAAAAAGGACAGACACAGGCTGCGCTGCGGGCTAAAGGGCTACGTCACGGTGATTCCCCCGACCGTACAGGCGAGATGAGGCTAGTGGGACATGCAAACGAATCACTTGGATACGAACAGATCATTTGCGCTGAACAGACTCAAACAGCATCACAATTTGCCCCAAACGTCACACTGTTTCTTCCAACTCTTTCTTCTTTTGACGCTCCAGCTAGTGTTTACGGTCACATCATAAACTCCCAATATCTATAGAGAATAAATGTCCGGAAATCCACGAAGAAACGCTACAAAACGGCCACTCCTTAAGGTGCCACTATAAACTCAAACAAGGGTTGGTAGATTGATAGTTTCTAACCTGCAGTACGTAGTCCAGAGCGAGGTGTCGGAAGCACTTGCGAGTGATGCTGAGCGTGCCGGTGGCTTCTTCGACCTCGTGAGGCTTGTTCCTCGGCGCCTGGGCGTTCTTCACCTGTGCGATTTCCATATCCTCACGCACCCTATCAAAGTGCTTCTTGGTCTCCTTGAACTTCCGAACATCCCTGACGGACACAGACACACAGCCAAGTGTAAGTGAGCCATCAGTAAAGCAGCTAAACACTGGATCACAAGCTAAACTGTTCAGGAGGTAGCCGAATTACAGATTTTGGATATTTAGACCCACCACAAAGTCAACGTGAGGTTGCAGGTAAACTACATTAACTGCATTGTTCATGATATGTCTATGACAACACATCTGGGCTACAGAAGGTTGTATTCTGTTTAATATTTAAAAACACCAAAAAGGATTTTGGGGTTAACAAGGGTACGTCTGCTCTTTTGGACTTTGGCTTTTTCTACCTGTGTTGAATATTTTATACCTATGAGGTTCTGCAGGGATACCCGCCTGAAGCACCATGAATTGTAGGTTTACTCACTCTTTTACAAAGTTGTGCAACTGCTGCTTCACAGACCGCTGAGCTTGATCAAAGAGGATCTGAAACAGATGAGAGAGAGAGGAAAAAAAAAGCAATGAGCGTTTCTAGATTGTGCTTTTGAAACACGTGAAGACTTTGTACACCTCGCACGGCAAAAATCATCATATCAATACCAGTGCTGGCCCTTGGGAGAAATAGTTTTAAAGTTTTGACTTTTACTTGCAGTGGAATATTTTTACATTAGGGATGTGTACACTCCTTCCACCGCTGTACAGCAACAGCAACAAAAAAACTACACTAACACTGGGATGAAACAAACCACTGGCACTGGGTAACTAACCCAGCATTGTGACAGTGCTCTGTCCAGAGATTCTTAGTGCGATGAAAAAAAAAAAAGACCGCACACAAAACTGAAAAATAATACATATTGTCTACACAACCTCATGCATTTTGCCATTTCTTATTGCACATACTTAAGACTTTTGGAGGGAAAACAACCACGTGCTACTGTCAAACCACCTGAAATGTATTTTTAACCAACAGAGGGCGACAAAGCACAGATTTCTATCCACCTGATGCAAATTGGCCCTTAATGCCTGTTGGAATGAATGGTGGAGAAACGCCACTCTGACTCAAACTGCACCGGCTGTAACACAACAATCTGCCACCTTTGGTTTGGCGTTTCACATTCCAGATCCCCCCCTCCTCTCTTTTGCCCTCCGAGCACATCCTCTGCGATTGCTCCTGCCATGCTGCTGCTGCTGCTGCTAAATAGGTCACTCGGGCGCAGCGAGGGAGGGAGGAAGTGAGTGAGAGGGAGGAGGAGAGAGGAGAGGAGGGGAGGCTTTTGGTACAATGTGACACTGCAGAGTCTTGCCATCCAATGCATCTCAGCTAGATTGGTTAAAGGGTTTTGCGTCCTCATCCTGCCTGAATAATTGGATATGCAACTGTGGGCGTGTGAGCGTGTGGATTAGAAGATTTGAGTTTGCAAGGCCCTATAAAAACTAGGCTTATGGATGTTTTAACTCAGGGATTACAGGCATTGATGATGAGTAAGACACTTAGTTGCCACTGTAGGCGGGAGCCACTAACCAGCATAAAAAATAAGTATAGATTACTTAGATTTGACCAGATTTAAAAATAAAAGTGTGGCCGAGATGGAAGTGGTCAGTTTCATTGTATGCCTGACATTTACTCAAAGAGAGACATGTTTGTTTTGATGTTGGATGAAGGCTTCACTTTACTGCTCTATAAAGTGTGAGCCTGGAACAACAAAACAGCCCTCCCATCCCGTTTGTCGCGTCATGGATCTGCCATCACATCCGAAATCATCCACTTTACTGCATGTGAGTAACGAGCAAAGGAAGACCTCCGATATGGCACCAGGCGCGCTGTCTCGTCCAACTCGCCTGTAACGCACTAACGGGTGAGCCATCCTTTCTAGTCATGTTAGTGAGGTGTCCGTTTGACTGCAAAGGCACATGCAGTCAGTCTGCTCTCGCTGGCTGCAGTTTAACAAGCTCTTAGAAAAGTGCGAGTGTGAGAACTGAGAAATCAGCAGGGCAGCGGTTTTGCAGCCGCCATAAACGCTCGGCACAGGCGGGACGGAGGTGGATGAACACAATCTTTAAAACGCGGGTCAAGGTCAACAAGCACTCCTCCGTGTTTGTGCGTGGGTGTGAGTGGAGGCAGGAAAACAGCTGTGAGTCTTGCTGGCTCTGGGGGTTAATGCAGCCGGTTGCATGTTGACGCCCTACTTTTATTGGGCAAGATGCCACGGTTCGTCCCTGTGGGATGTGAACTAGCCCGACTGAAAGGCAGGATTAGCAACACACCGCCGAAAAAGGTAGACAATATGGCTAACAAGCCTGTTAGTCTGTCTGTTGAATTTGTGAGATATCTTGAAATTTGGACATTCATGGTCCCCAGAGGTTTGTTCCTACTGACTTTGGCGATTCCCCTAGCCTGCCATCTACAGTAGCACCATCAACAGGTCAAAATCTCCATTTATCAAACACTGAAGCTGACCAGATACGTTGTCGTGCTAATATTATCAGTAAGCTCAATGTCGTGCGCGTTACAGACTCGTGGGGCTCCTACTGTGAATGGGATCCCTTTTTGTTTGGATTTGAAATCTTCTCAGCGATTAGCGACCATCGTAACATTTTATTCTCGTATTTGACAGACAGGTCAGCATACACAACGGCGTCGGAATGTGGGCGAACAAAGAAAACACTGTCATACATGTATGTAAGTAAGTAAGGCATATCTGGCACATCTACCTGACATCAGAGCTAAGGAATGAGACGGCCACAAACACCACCACAATGGACCACTGTGCTGACTATGAGTTTGCTAATTTCCCTCTCATCCCAGGCAGCATGTTGGGACACGGACCGATCTCATGAAATCCGTCAAGCAATTAGCTTTCGCCAAAATCGGTGATCCACGCACAAGAGTAGGCGAACAACTTAAAACACCGGTGTCAAATTGTGGCAAGAAGAAGTTCTGTTTTTAGACTTTATCCAGGGAGATTGATCTCACTTGGACTTTCCGATTTGATAAACGATTGAAAACGTCACAGGTGGTCAGTAAAGCCAGTCTTCTGCTGTTGGCACTCAATGAGCAGCTGTAAATATTAGGTTTTTTAAGGAGTGTTAGGGCACAATAGGAGTGTTTGACTAACTATCAGTTTCTGTGTCAAGTTACATTTTCATACATTTTTACACTCTGAACAAAAAGGATGCAGCGACAGACTGTGAGGAAAGACAAGTATTGCAGATACAGACAGAAACGCCTTCCTGCTGCTTTGTTTTCCAGTTTCCAAATATAGCTGGAAGACACTGGCTTTGGCATCCCACACGGGAACTCACTCACTTGGTATGTACAGCCTACTGCATGAACATACCGTTCTTGTTGTATTCAAATCGGGAAAATCACATTGTATGTGTTCAACTTGAAAATAATACGTATCCATCAGCTCCTATAGATAATCCTTTTCTAAACCTTGGGAGGTTAGACGTTCGTCCGTGTGTCCGTCTCTCCCTCATTTCTAATGGATGTGCAGAGAGTCAAACGTAAGTCAATAATTTATTGAGAATTTGCACGGAGTTTCAATGCTTGAATTAAACAGAGACTGTTACAATGTTGGCCTGGTTCATCTGAAAGAAAAATCTATTGTGAAACCTCTGGACGGGAAAAGGCTCCGCGCTAAATAAAGGAAAAAAGGAGCTACACTTGGCTCGCGTTCGACATTCATACAAACAGAGACCATTTGTTCTGTCGTGTGGTACCGACCTGGCAAAGAGAGCCAAGCTATCAGGAAATGGAGGGAAACAAGGGCCAGGAGTCTTATACTTTTCTTGGATCTGCGCGTTTGCTTGTTGGAGCTCGCGTCCATGTGCATGCTCAAACACATGCGCTGTTTGTGTTTATTTTAATGCGATTTAGAAAAAGGCATCCGGGCATGCATGCAACAAGGGCAGCTGGCACTCAGCGGTCCCATTTGTACGGTGCCATTTCATATTCTTGAGTGTCTGCTGTGTGGGGCAAACACAGTAGCAGCTGCACGGCAAAGCATGCACGCAGAGGGACATCCGTCACAAGCGGCACGTATAACCATCATTATGTTTTATTCACGGGAGCGCTGCCGGAGTCCCCTCGGCCACGGGAGCGCCGCACAGTCAAAATGCACACGGTGCCTTTTCTGATTCAAATACAAACATGCGAAAGATGTGGCCGCATCAGCTAAAACTCTTTCATATCAGCGGACCACGATGCTTCTCTGTGTCAAGGTCACATCGTAAATATTATCATTTCTGTGAGATCTTACATCTCAGGTGAATCCCTCTCATCGCGTCGGTCTCGCACTACTCATGCACCCCCTCCAGCCCCCTTTGCTCGGTTCTGCTTTTACATCAAAGCAACAAAGAGAAGCTTTGAGAGCCAATCATATTAATGTCCAGTCAGACTCTTGGCTCTAATGGACTGGAAGGAGGGAGGGGGAGGGGGAGGACAGGAGGCTGAAAACCCAGCTGAGCTGACGGTGGAAGAGGCCAGCTGGTCCCAGGCCAAACCATGCTCTCTCTTATGGTCTCTGAAGTCCGACACGTTGAACCAGACAAACCGGGAGTCTGACCGCATCTGACTGGGACTGGACCACATCGGAAACAGAAAGAAGCACGCGATCCAAAAGCTCCAATATGAACACACTTGCAAAGCGCCAGCAGAACCAACATAATGCATTCCAAAATTACCATCATGTAGAATCAACACTTCACAAAGCAGCTTGTTGCATGATTATTGCTTTATATTGTGCAGGTCTAAGTTTAGGGATCGGTAGTTATCAAATGTTCATATGTCAGGGACAATAGATCCACTCGATTGTTCTCCCTTAAACCATTCAGATTCCATCCACCTGATGAATTTAAGTCCAATATTAACTCTCCTTTTAGCTCCGTTGGCTCGTCAGCTAGTCGCTAACGTTGCCCGTCTCCTGTTTGGTGCCGGGCGGGTCGCGTACTGGGTGTTTTTAAGAAAACAGCCGCCTGCCGCGGCTGGAAGTGATGCTGTGAAAGCGGTGAGAGAGAACCAAAACAGTGAGCTGAAAGACGATATAAAGCTCTGCTGAGGAGAACGACATCATTCCCCATAGGTCCGTCATTGCGAGCAAGTCTTTTCACATACATGTGGTCATGTGATCTATTGCTGATGTAAAATAGCGGCTTTAAGTAAGAACAATGTGATTAAAGGCTGAGGTAAAGTATGTTAATCAACATTTTCACATCAATATATTTATAACGTCTCTGTCAGTGACGAGAATATAACTTTATTGTGCTGTTAACGAACCATTAACCCTCCAGTTTTAAAGCTGGCCTCTCTCTCTCTCTTTCTCTACCAGTAGACCGGGAGCAAATGGGGTGGAGGGAGCGGCTGATTTGTGATCTTTGTTCCAGCTTTTTCAAGGAATGCGATCCACACACACACACACGTCGAGCAAGCAACGGGTTCAAGCTAATGAACTTCAAAAGGGCCTCGTAGGGGCAGGATGGGGGTCAGGGGGTCAGGAGCCTTAAAGGCGGGGAGGGGAAACGACACAGCAGTAAAGCAGACGCTCTGTTTAATGTCAGGGGAAAGATAGAGATTAATGAAAATACAGATCCATACGATCTTATCTACAATAAGAAAAATATTACCCTAACATTGTGGTTATTCGGGGCTTCAGTTCTCAGGGATTTTATCACGAGGTGCCTTTAGATGCATGGAAATTACTGAAATACCTTCAGATAAGTGCTTTTGAAAACAGAAAATTCCATAAACACTTCCACACCATAAATCACTCCCTAGTAAGGCATCACTTTATAAAGTGGATATAACTAATGGATTTATTAACAGCTAATATAACATTTATCACATTTTTATAGATCAGTTTTAAGGTCAGTTATAGATCTGTAATAGTAAATACGGGTTGGGTTCAAGTATTTCTAGAAAACGGCTGCCAAAATACATATATTGACAACTTATGGTACTTAGTGATGATCAACACCCTTTATTAATGACATATTAACACTTATAACTACAGGAGTGAATTCTTATTCAAAACTGAGAGCTCCATGGGCATTTATATATGAATTACCAGCATTTATAACTGCATTATAACCCAAATGAAATGAGAAACGCCAGCTAATGAGAGTTTTCACAACCTGACAACCCCACACTTGTTCCTATTAATGGCTTAGGACTAATATAGCATTTTTACATCAATAATTAAACATTTACAAAGCCTTTATAAAGGGTGGCTTATTAGTAAGTGGTACCGCTGTGTCACTGTCTTAGTTTTTTGTGCCATTTCTGCCCTCTGTGGGACTGTATGAGAGGTGAATGACAGTTACACGGCAACAGACAGGCAGATTTACAGATGTGTGAAAGAGGTGATCCACGTGGAATCAGTTCAACCACAGCTCAGCTTGATACTCGGTATTGTACCGAAGGGAATATAGGACCCCAGTGAGGCCTTACATGCCGGTTAATGTTTGCATTTCAAGATGGAACGATATCATTGTGCTGCTATGTCTCAATTTACTGTATGTTGAGCATATGGGGGACCGTCTGGAGAGCAGGCCGACTTACCATGTGGTAGTTGATGATTTCCTGGAGGCTTTGACTGCACTTTTCCAGGCACTCCTGCAAAGGAAAGAAAGCATATTATAACACAAATATTCCCAGAATTGCTGCTGTATTTGCATCCGAGAGAGAAAAAAAAACAAAAGGAAAGAATTCCTGCCACCAACTAAAACCAAAATGTATTTGAATTCTAAATGGAAGAAAATCGATCTGCAATGCTGAAATTAAGTTGAAGCTGGTTAATGTCACTGAGGTGCTCTGGAGGATTTCTTTCCCTTGAACCTTGTACAGGAAAAGCAGCAATATTTGAAGGGCTGATTTTGTTTTTGTTTTTTTACAATGGAAACTACAAATAAGTACAAGACTTTAATAAGAAACTCACAGTTAGTCGTACAGTTGAAGCCAAGGAGCCTTTTACCAGTACTTAATGTCAGCAGCAGCAACGAAAATAGTCCAAGACACTAGTGCTGCAAGCCGAGCAAGAAGTATGTTTCACGACCGGATCTGATCCTCACTTACTAATCTGTTAGTAACCAGGTTTTCTCACACACATACACCATCCCATGAGGCACCAACTCCAACAGTCCTACCCATTAAATGACAATATAAAGACAATAAAACCACAATAATGGTTAATAATGGTTCAAACAGAACCTCACCGAGATCATCTCATCCTTCTTGCACTGCTGAGACAGATCCCGGATGCCGCTGACGAAGAGCTTGTTGGCGCTGACATACGCCTTCCCCGCTTCAATCATCCCACTGCATAGCTTCACCAGCTGTGGGGTAGAGAGACACACGTTTGGAGGGGATGAATGAAAGTCATCACTTTCACCACACACATCGTATTAATGTTAGCGGGACCGTAGTCACCATTAAGGCCGACGAGGACGTGTCCTCTGTGTTGTTTCTGGGACTCATCATCATTACAGTATAAAGTACGATGTATAATGTGCTTTGGCCACCCTTCATTTGGTGGAGTACATGTTTGGTGGCCCAAACGTAAAGGCAATTTGACGCAACTTAACACCGCTGTCTTTAACTGTGACACTTCAATAAATGAAAAGACATTAACAGAATGAAAATATATTTTTACAATAATTAATTTCAATAGAAAACTCTAAGTTCTTTGTAAACATATGGTACATATATTCTCTCGCAGTATATCTAGTGTTCGTGCAGCTTTTTAAGAGTAAAATTCAAGCAATTTCAACATTCATAAAACCAAACCATTTCCAGACTCAAAGCCTTTATCATCACATCTAAATTGTTACTATAACAACAGATATTACAGTGGGATCGTTTCATTTTCAAATATAAAATGTTTGGTTTACATGAGTAATTGGGTAGATGAAGAAGCACCAGATTACACTGAAAAATCAAGGATTAAAGTAAAGTAAACTCGAATTCAAGCATATTCCTAACCTCGAAAAATTGATGGTTAAAACTAAGCATTTTCAAGACTTGTACGAACCCTGACATCCCTTCTGACTGGAATATGAACTGTGGTGGTTTCTGACACTGACGGCAGTAAACGAAGTGCCTGACTAATACTGGCTCTCACAGACACAAACCAAAATTCAATGTCAAAGGGACCAGATGGGCCGGTGACATGAGCATTGCAGGCAAAGCATCTGGCTGCCTCAGTACAAGGCAACTGGATGCTTTGAAAGCCGCTGTGATGCAGTCTAATGTTTTCAGCGTGTCCCAGGCTTTTGCGCTGCCGTCACGTTTCAGCGAACCTCAGCTGAACCGTTTGCCAGGACTGAGGGACGTCACACTGTCCATTACGCAGAGTGCCATTAGTGGAGGCTGGCAATGTTAGCCCTGCGGGATTAGGCTCTGCAGAGTATTATAATGCAGGGAGTGAGCAGCTGAGTGAAATGGGCAAGCTGTGTCTAATGTTTGTTGCAACAAGATATGCTGTGACAAATGTCCAGACTCTCGAAGCCTTTAATTGTTGCTATAAATGCCAGGAGACAACAAACAAATATGACGACGGGACCGTTTCATTTTAAACCGATAGATTTTTTGGTTTACATGCGTGATTGTGTAGATGATGGAACCCCAGATCATGTTGGAAAATCAAGGAGAACATTCCAATTCATACACCTTACCTTGAAAACATAACAGTTAAAATTAAGCATTTTCCAGACCTTCAAGACTTTGGACGCTCTTAAAAAACGTGCGCCGATTTGGCTTATCTGAGATTATAAGATGATAGAAATTCAGTGTGCTTACTTCTGCGCAACATGTGGCATGACAGCAAGGAGCACAGCCTTGGCGAGATGATACGAACATCACAGCTTTGATATCAGTGATGGGGGTTTAGAGAGAAAGAGCACCATGATTGAAAGTTGCAACCAACAGAGAGGCATTGTACCAATAATTCCCTGCCCTGCTATTTCAAATGGCCACCTTGGAATTACAAGGTACCATCTGCATTCTGAGCAATTTTGAGATATTGCACTTCAAAGTTTGTGACTTCCCAATAGTTGATAGAGAGAGAACCATTTTGTTTTCTAAATAAAAAGTCCAAAAATGCATGCAGCTGAGCAAAACACCTCACAGAACGTTAACATGTTGTCACAGAATAAGAATATGAATAAGAATATTCAGCAACTATCACGTCAAATAGAACCTTATAAATTCCAAGGTGACGAAATGCTAAGACAGACAATACAAAAACATTCTGCCTCTGAAAAAACCACACGGGACCAGATGGACTGACAGATAAGCTGCAACTGCAGTGACAATAGCAAACGTCTTACCTTATCTAGTTTTGCCTCGATCTCCACAACCTCCGTCTCCACCTCATCAATATTTGCCCTGAAAAACAAAAGCAAGAGAAGCGGTTAATGCACGTGTGGTAATGTGAAAATGTGTGACTGAAAGAAATTCCACTGAGTACGTTCATCTTTTTTGGGAAAAACAGCCGTTCTAGAAGCTGCGTGTGATTTCCCACGCTCTCAGGAAGCACGAAGACACTCCATACATCTGTGTGTGACAGATGGGAGTTTTCTCCAGGCGTGTTCGAGCAGCAATGGGGGGGGGGTTCGGGCTGTGCTGTAAGTGAGCGAGATGGCGTCCTGGGAGCAGCTCAGCTCTGTCAAAACAAAGTGACAGGCGAGGTCTCGACATGGTGAGGGGAACACGGCTGTCTGGCTCGTCCCAAACCCCAATACACATTCCAACACCAATACCACACCCAACCGCACCACTGAGAGAGGTGTGACTTACATCCAGAGGCTCACAGCTGCATGACGTAACCCCTGAATATACCCCACAGTGATGTCTATAAGGAGTATGTGTATTATGAACAGAGATATATATATATAGTATATATATGCTCCCTGCTGCACAGTGCAACCTTGTGGTTTAATTTTAGTATAAATATGATCAAAGCCAGCCTCAACCTATCTTCCCATTTTTAGCCACACTAGCATTGTGGCTCGAGGGATGGGAATGTCGGCCAGTCGACCACATTGGTCCACACCACAATATACCAGCAACTGTTGGGATATTTCCAAAGTCAAGAAGCTAAATCAACTTCTGAACAGGAGATACGTTTGCGCAGTCAAGGACGCCGTTTTCCTGAGTCAGGAGCTACAGGGTGCGATTCCACAAATGCATGCAGGTCGTTAATGTCGTTCAGTCAGACAACTCAGGTTTGAAATGTTTATTATAGCAGCAGGACATAGTTAGGGCGTCTAGGCTCCGACCCCATCACTCCCCACAGATGTGTTTACATAGAGATATTGGGGAGCGATGAGCAAATATCTTGAGCCTGTGGTGGCGCTGAAAGAGCCGGCGGCAACACTGACGCAGGGTGGCAGCGACACTGACAGGCAGAGGGAGAGATGGGAAAGTTTGGTTTGTTTAAATAGACTGCCAAACCGGGAGGGTGGATTTTGTTTTTGGTAGATAGCAGTGCCGCTCTAGTTGAAGTAGCCTGAACTAGCTCGCAGGCGTCGCCCCATTAATTCGTTCATTTGGCCATTCGTGCGTCTTTCACATTTACTTATGTGCTGACGAAAATGTGATACGTGTCCTCGTAGTTATTTTAGTCGAAGATTTTTCGCGTGCGACAAGCACTCCGGAAGATGCATATACACTTGAGACTAGTTGTCCATTTGATATCAAGGAGAAAGTGTAAGGAATCACAGTGCCACACGCACACAGCGTCTGTATCTGAGTATCAGTGGGATGTGTCAGCCATCAGCTGGCAGGATATAGAACTTGCATCTCTGTCCCATCTCTTCCTCTCTGGCCTTGAGTGGATTAGCCTGCTCGGCGCTCAGGGGATGAAGGATGGCACGTGCTCTAATGCTCCACAGCTCTTTACTCTCACCATCTCCATTCATAAGGCGGGAGGGGGTTACTGTAGAGAGAAAATATCTGTCAAAAGCTTCGACTCCTGCAGAATGGAAACATGCAATACCTAAATAATCAATACCACATTATTCCACATGTGAACGTGCGTTATTGTAACCTCAACTGATCTCCGGCCTTCAGCTCAACCACACCCGGGGATAATCAGCAAAGCTGTTTTCACCGCTGATGTCATTTTTGAAGCTGCCCCTTTTCACGCGATAATGCAGAGCTTAAGCAGGCTCTCGCTTTTCGCGATGCTCGTTCCCCTCGCGCCTGCCAGCAGCCACCGCCAGACTGATCACTCTTTGGTTAAATTGCTCACAGTTCATAGATGACCCTTTTATGAGGGGTCACCAGTGGGCATTGCCTGGCTAATAAGGGGCCACAAGCCAGAAAGGTTGGAAACCTGTGCCGTAGTGATTTATAACCCTGCATTAAACCCACCTAAAAGAGCTTTATGTATGTGAGGTTAAGTAAATTATGCTTACATCTTGCCAAACACATAGGTATGGGGAAAACACTGGGGATGCCACTTGGTTCTGGCCATGCTTCTCCGACACAGTGCTGCTCCAATTGCAACTGAACCAGCGTGGCTGAACGTAGCGACCGCCCAGCTAGCTGTTCCAGATGTGCAGACGCTGTTTCGTGGGACAGCTGCTCCAGATGAACCCCTAACCTCCAGGCTGTAACCCCCACTGCCCTGTCTCAGTGCACATGCCTCCCATAATGGATGCACCCCGCGCCCCGGGCCTGTAGCCACGGCAACCATCACCTAAGTGGGCCGCGGAGGTCCCCCGATGTGCTTGCGAGCTGACCCTTATTCAGACTGCTCTGGGAGCAGCGAAGCTAAGTGTATAATAATGTGACTCACGTCTACACGTCTACTGTGACAAGAGGTGAACTTCCTCGCGCCATTAAAACCTCGTCAGGAGGCTATTAAACTACAGTAAAACCGCTCGTGATTCACGTCCGCTTGTGTGCAGACATCATTAACTCAAGCAAACATGTCTTCTATGGTTGTTCTTAATGCCCGATTAGGCAACAACACATTGAGTTTTTAACTTGTCAAGGCAGATTGAAGTCGCACACGCCTGTTGGTGTGCAGGGTAAGTGCGATCATTATTGTGACATGGAACAGTGCAGTTAAGCAGCAGTGTAAAAACATAATAAACACTTAGATTGTGCTGAGCAAGCTGCAGCTCCGGTGGTTTCTGGCTGGTGACTTGCTGACTGTGCGTCCAGAGGAACGTCTGAGGTGCTGTTTGCAGGCCCAAAGTTGCAGAACACCTCTTGCATCTCTGTAATTCAGGACGTCTCTTAACTAGCCCCACATGATGCAAACATTGTAACGTAAAACAACATTTTGTCCATGCTTGCAGTTTTGACTTTTGGAGGTTCTACGAGTATCATCTCGAAGAAGATGTAAACAGTGTTGGGAAAAAGTACTTAGAGATCCTTTAAGTAAAAGTAGGTATCAAAAGTATTTATAGTATAGAATAATGGCCCCCGTGACCCTATCACGTAAAGATTATTACTGATACATTAATGTGTAGATAGAATTTTACTGCTGTAGTTGGTCAAGCTGAAGCCATTTTTAACTATTTGTTATACTGTTGCATAATTTGATGCGTCATTTTCTCAAGCCCATCATGTGTTTTGTATATAAATTCTTAATCTGTAAAGTAACCAGCGACTAAAGCTGTCAAATAAATGTAGTGGCGTGAAAAGCAAAATATTTCTCTCCGAAATGGAAATACCCAAGTAAAGTATAAGTACCTCAAATATGCACCCAAACAACGCCTGCGAGTGTGGCTTCGCGACAGAGCAGCCTGGTGGCCTGGATGGAGAACAAGCAGGTGGGATGCCGAGGAGAGGGAGCCAACACTGGCTGCAGGTAGTGACCCCTAAAATGCAGCCTTGGCTCCCCGAATCAAAGCGCCAGCTGGGGCACACCGACTGAACATACAGACGGCGGCCCGCTGGTGAGAGCTAATTAGTCAATGAGTGATGCAGCAGTGTCTAGTCTCTCCGCCAGCACACAAATGAGAACAGCTGTAGAGCAGACTCGATGCTAGCTTCAAGTGATCCTCAGCAATCAGCAGACTGTTTGATATCAATCTGCCGTTTCCCTTTTCCTACACTCTTCGGTCTCTTTAATCTCATCTCCACTCAAAACCTACCACATAAGTTTTTATCAGTGCGGAGACTAAGTGTAGAAGGGGGGGGGGCAGGAACTGAGGGCCCTACTGTGACAAAGCCACGTCCTGTCTGGAGAAATGGCAGCATTTTGTTACAATACTGATTGCTTTAGTGTCCTAATTGATGCTGGATTGCAGGGCTGAACAGCTGATCGGAGGGGGGTGGGATCCCTGAGCACAATCCCTTCAGCTACGTTGAACAGAAGCTCTGGTTATTCTTAGCTGTATGGATCCTAATGCTCTCCTCCTCCTCCTCGAAACTACAACATGAAGTAATGCCGGGTCAAGGAGGCACCCGTGGCTATGCAATGCCAAGCACTTAAAAAAAAAAAAAATCCTACCCACACACTTGACCTTTGCCAAGCCACTCCCTCAAACATAGACTGTCCTATCATAGCTTAGCAACTATAACTAGGCACGTTTTGGATTCCTCCAAATGCCGAAGAGGAGTGCAGCGCCACGCACACTTAAAAACAGCAAAAGTGAAAGGAACGGATTAACTGTTTATCTGCAGTCGTTGGCATGTCCGGCTAACTAGCTTACTAACTACAAGAGTTAATGTTATTTCCAAGGCCAAGGCGCACATCATTAACTAACTAAATTAGTTTGTGGGTCAAAAAGGGTCCTTTTTAACAACTAGCACATGCGCTGTGTAGTAGTGGACACACTTTTTTGCCTGGGACATGTAGCTTTAGCCTCCGTCTTCAGCACTGCATCACATATGCAGCCATCAAGTGCATATTTAAGATGTCTTTTAGAGGATTCTGGAAACATTAAAAAGGTCAGCAATTTCAAGTAACTCGTGACGCTAAGGTTAGCTTAATTAGCTGATCAAATCTGCTAGCGACAGTCGCCAAAAGTCATAAGTAAGAAATTAGACGTGCGATTTTATCAGCGTCTGTCTGAAATCAAGGGCCGCTTTCCCTTAAAATGACTAAGAAATTTACTGCACTCAAAATGGAAACAGACCAATCTTGCCATCCTTAACCTTATGACCGCCAAAGACATTTCTGAACTCATCCCACTTGGCGCCACATTCACCATCCTTATAATTTAAGAAGTACACTGCCCCATAATCTGACGTAACCCAATCCTAATGCATTTAAGGTGCGGAGGGAGTTCAAATGTCTCCAGCAATACCCCTCCCTGACATGTGGTTCAAAGCCCTGACTATTGTTTCGTAAGCCCAGGCTTTTATTTCCACTTGAAAGCTTAGCTGTGTTCCTCATACATACACAGGCCTGCTTTCTGTTCTCTAAGAGGGCAGAGCCGCACTATAAACACAGCTCACATGTCTATACCTGTACGGAGTGTGCCGCTGTCGCCGCGTTAACCTCAAATCCTCTTCAACGTCACACATCTGCACTAACGGCCTCACGGGAGCGACATGTCTGCAGAGCGTCAGGCCATCAGTGAATGCATAGATTTAGCTGCATGCGCTGGATGTGTGGTGTCCATTACGGGGTTAACATGCATGTCTCAGGACAGGCGCTCACATCAGTTTTTATATATTACTGTCTGTTCGCTCTTCTACAAGTGGAGGTTGGTGCTCACCACCATCCCCTCCTCCCCCCCCCCACTTCTGATTGCCTACTGTGCCAAATACTCATGTGTGGCCAAACAGCTGAGTGGCAGCCGTTCACCAAGCCCCATTTCTACGGCAACATTCGTCCACCTTGGCAGACAGGCGGCCCTCCCAGCCCACCCACTCATTCAGTGGACTCAATACAAGAGACCACCAGCACTCCCACCAAGCTGTTTCCACACAGGGGCCTCGTGTGCCTGATCTCTGCCAGAGTCTGTAAAAGACACCCGTCTGGTGTTGCGTTCAGGGGAGGATTGGACATTCGAGCCTTCGGGGTTAGTGTTGAGACAATATAATCAATACAACGACCTACACAAAATGTATTGATTATTTATGTTGTTTGTTGCGAGTGTCCTTGCTGTTAATATTATTGGTTGTTCTTGTTTTGTTGCTTTTGTCATCAGTAATATCAATAATGCTCAAATAGTTTCAGCTTACAATGAAGAGAAAAAAAAATGCAGTGAATCATCACAAAGGAGAAACTGGAATTAGGGATTGTTTGGTATTTTTCTTGAAAAATTACTTGATTAATGACTAACAAAACAGATGCTTTTGAATTTTAGAGCAATAAGACAGTAATCAGACAATAATTTAATTTAATATCATTGTAAATTTAGGACATAAATTTAGGACATTTGTTAATGTTACCTTTGGAATTTGGAAACTTATAATGGACATTTTTCACTACCTTTTGACATATGACCCATTGAGAGGCATTAAAATGTCTTGTATTGTCTGACCAGCAGTCCATAACCCACCCACTGACAATTCACAAAATCTTCACATTTGAGAAGCACTGTTAAAATTTACTCTATTAAACTAATTCTGCACAGGTTCGTTTTTGCGTGAGATGAGAAGCCTCTGAAATGCAAATTAGATTAGGCAGGGTGTCTCAAAATAGATACGTGTGTGTGCATGCTCCATATTTTCAGCAACAATTTTCCAGCATTTTAGGCTCATGCATTTCACGGGTTGTGTCTCTACTGTAAGCTTTATGGACCACGTGTTCCCATCATGCCTATAGGCAGCCCGCGTGAACCAGATGTCCCCGGTCTGTGCATTATCTGGCTCACGGTTTTCACAATGACAGACCGACGCTGACAAGGTGTCAGTCCACCAAACCTGATAGAATGAGACTGAAATTGTAAAACCTGTCGTGCCCAGAGCCTGAACTGGGATAGGATGTCAGAAACGTACAGCATCCGCATGTGGAGCCAAGCTGAGCTTTCTGTAACAGGACCCCATCAGAACATCTCTCATCCAGAAAGGTTTTTGGACTGGAAAGAACGGGAGGGAAAATATAAAAGTAGATTGAAAGAGAGGGGGAAGAGGTAAAGGAGTCTGACTGCAGGGAAACGGGGAACTCGAGTCTGTATGGGAATACATATTCATCTCTCCTGACTGCACACGACCTCTCCAAAATCAACACTCCTGATGTTATTTCTAGCTGAAGGCGATATCTAGTCTGGCGGCGGCATTGAGCGCTCCACCTTAGATGACCTGTCTGCCTGCTGTGGGTGAACTTTTGCCTGTCTGCTCTCTACACATCCTCCTCCTCCTCCTCAGCCACACCCCCTCCTACATGGCTCATGTGTTGGCTGTGTGGTACTTCTCTGCACGCCGCAGACCGCAGCACGTAAATCCTGAGGGAATGGGCAGCCCGAAAGCTTCATGCGTCTCCTCAGAAAGCAGCCCAAAAACACTAAAAAAAAAAAGAATGCCAAAAACACATTTGGTGTATCCCACGAAGCCACAAACAGAAGCACCATTTGGGAAAAAAACAAACATATTTCAAGTGTTTAAACTAATGATTATTGAAGGTCTGATTCATTACTGCCAGCGATAAATAGCTTTATATATATGACCAGTCCTATGCCAAAATTGTCAAAATTTTTATTACTGGTTTTACTGACTGATTTTAAGTCGCTGTGGTCTCTGAAGACCCTCAATCATATCAGAAGAGGACCGCATGACTTGACAATATCCCATATTTAATTAAAGGGCAAATATTGGTTTGATATATAGGCATACACAAATATAAACCCTGGTTAAAGTAACATTTTTATTATTTATTCAAAGGGACTGTGAAAGCCTCCACATGAGCCAGCTCTCACACTGTGTGGCAGAGGACAGACGCTATAGCTTGTCAGTTTTTAAACAATTGTGTTTTTAAGTGTTTGATTTCAAATGATCAAAGACACTTTTTCCAGAAGATGACACAACTTTAAAAAAAGGGTTATTCCAGCAATTTCGTATTGGACTTGCATAAAGTTGATGGAGTCTCAGCAGATGGATATAAATGCTCAAAACTGATGCCGCCCAGGCCAAGATTTCCTGGCTTTTAGTCGACCTATGACCTAAAAACGCTGGATCAGACCTTTATAAGGCCGTCTGCAAAGCCTCAGAAGACATACATCTATTTTGCACAAGCTGAGTAGTACTCCTCATGACGGGTAAACTGATCTTCATGTGTAAAATTGGGGGAATGCTTGCGTAAAGAAAATAAAGGAAGGCATTCTGGAAGATCAACACGTAGGTCTTTTCAAACTGTTAGTCATACATTTTGTTGCCTATCAAAGTACAGAAAGAAAAGCTTTCAAATATAATCAAATCTCCTCCCCGCTGTTACAAACCCCCCCCCTGTATCAGGCCGTTGGTGTCTTGTTGGACCTCGAACAACATGTGTGCATATTTTCAGACCCTCCCTTGGCGAGAGACCGCGTCCACGGCCCGACGGTTCACAGGCAGTAAAGCAGCCAGCCGGGCAGGCAGGCAGTCCCTGAGCTGGGGATGACATTCCCGCTTAATCTGAGCAGATGAATCCCATCTTCCAAATGTGCACACGAGGAGAACGAGAACAGAGAGACATTCTTCAGCAGAAACGTTCAAACCAAACAAGACTTCTGCAGAATAAAAACAGATTCAGGTTTTCATTTGAACGCAACTTTTCATTTCAGGAGTGAAAACTATACAATTAAAAAGGAATAGTTGGACTTTTTTTTTTTCTTTCTTGCTGAGAGTTAGACGAGTAGATCGATATCACTCTCACACATGCCCGTTCAACGTAAGGCTACAGCCAGCGGCCGGTTAACGTAGCTTAGTATAAAGGCTGTAAACAGGCAAAAAGCTGTCTGAAGTTAACAAAATCCAACTCCCAGCACCTGTAAAGCTCACAACATGTCATTTCTACATTACATTTTTTACACTTAAAGGAGATTTAGATGTGCTGGTAGGCAGCTTTTGTTACCTTTGAGCAGAGCTGGGCTAGCTGTTTATCATCTTTATACCAAGCTAAGCTAACCAGTGGCTGGCTAAGTGCATTTCCCAAGATGTTGAACTATTTATTAATTGAATGACACCTAATAGAACCAAAAAGACCAGGAGTCTACAGCCACGCTAACGGCTCTGTGAGGCTGTACTAAATGCTAATGTCAGCATGCTAACACACGCTCACAATGACAGAACTAACATGTAGATGTTAAGCAGGGATCAGGTTTACAATATTTGCCATCTTAGTTTAGAGTGCAAGCATACCAACATGTGCTAATTAGCACCAAGCACAAGGTACAGCTGAGGTTGATGGGAACGTCGTACGTTTTGCAGGCAGTTTTGGTTAACAAACCAAAGTACCGGACAACTAAAAAGATTGGATGGCTTTGGATGACCACAGTTATTAGAATTCACCCTTAAGGGAACATCAATATCTGTACGACAATCCCATCCGCAGTTGTGACATTTCCCTCAAAACCACAAATGTCAGCCTCATGGTGGCACTAGAGGAAGAGTCAGGGGATTACCAAAGTCCATAGGATTCATGCTCTGGACACCGCAAATGTCTGTGCAATCCATCCAATAATTGCTTAGATATTTCAGTCCGGACCAAAGTGGTGGACTGGCCAACCAAAGGACAGACATAGCCGCTAGCCTGGATAAACAAAAACCGTAGCAAGTAATTCAGGTGATGCAATCCTTGACACAGCGCTTCACCTTATTCCTCGCCAAACCATTATGTACTAGCAGCTCTTTCACACCTCGCTCACTCATGCACACATACAGTAGATACTGGCGGCCAAAGCCTGACTCCTGCCCCCCCCAGCAGCAACCCCGTGAGAGTGACCGACCCCTGGGGAGCGAGCAGCTGCCCTCAGCCCCACCGTCTGATCCCACTCCAGGCTCAGGCAGCATAGACGCACACACAGACACAAGAAGTGGGTTAGTCTGCAAAAAGGAAAAAAAAAACGCTGCCTCGTTCGCTTCACAGCCATAAACGAATGTGTCAGAGAGTTAGAGTGAGAGTGAGAGAGAGAAAGGCTGCTGCTGACCAACGGCAACAGCTGAGGTTTCCTTTCCCGCCCTTTTTGAAATTCAAACCCAAAGCAGTCAGCGCTGACAGGGCTACATGCAGACGGCCCTTTCATGTATGAAATATACAAGTGTGACAAGCGCTGCTGCCTTCTCCTCCTTGAAGTCATCGGCCGATATAACGAAAATAACATCGTTTCCATTTATAACTCGTCTGGCTCGGGGATCTGTGCAGCAGGCAAATGGCAAAGCATCTGGATTGTCTAATTTTAGCTTTCACTCAGACAGATTGATTTAAGGGTACACGACCCAAGTAAAGCCTGAGGTATTAGCTGAATACTTTCTGCTTGCGTCAAAAGTGTGGGCCGACGAGTCAAAGCATTTGCCTGAACTCTACAATTATAAACCCTAATGCCCGTAATGTGGAAGAACGTTTCTCTCCTGCTGCATCGGAGTTGGGTTTTCTTTCCTGTGTCAGCCTTTCCACTAATATTTCAAAGCTTTAACTACGGGTCAGCTGTGGAGCAGACGTCTTCTGCACAATATCGCCTTTCATTCTGTCGTCAGACAGCTGGACAGATTTCAACACTGAAGACAAGTCGCATGAAAGACTCAAAGTGTGTCAAAGCAACTTTATATGTTGTTTATTCTAAGAAAAAAATAAAGCCTTTATAACGAGCATCTTTTCAGCGCATCTCGAGCTGAACTGTTTGCCCCCCGAGGGATTTGATTGGTGGTACACCCAGGGTGTCACTCCAAGCTGGACGACTTTACAGTGAGAGTGGATGGACCAAGGCCGAGGCTTATCTGGGAATCAGTGGAGGGATTAGTAACTGCGTGGCTGGAGGGCGGGTGTCCATACTTTCTCTGCACTGTACGAGGTGATCAAACGTAGCGTAAAACATTTTACGCAGCAATACATGAAAGGATAGGTCTGGGGATATTCTACATTTTTCTCATTGTCAACAAAAATCATTAATTTAATCATTAATTTAATCATTAATCATTAAGACCAAAATCAACAGTGAATCAATCTTACTATATATGTGTGTAATCAGAATATACATTGCTGCTTTTAAAGATAATGTGCGACTCCTCATTAGGAACGAATGGAGGAAAGACAGGAAGAGGAGACAGAATAACACATTGCTGGTTTTGGTCTTGGCATTTGTTGACAACAACAAAAATATAGAGCTTGATTACATGTTATTTAAATCTTGAATATACAAGATATTTTGGTATTCATACAGATACAAAAGCATATTGTATCATTGATTTCAGTCAATGCCACCCATACCTGGTTGGAAAAGTTTATTTTTCTTAAATGATGCTGTTTTGATAATCCCTTAATCCGTTAAGTGATATATAAATGCTCATTCTTTGAGCATTTGCTTTCTCTTCCATTTTATTCCATATGTCTTCCATATATCATTGTAATATACTTATTTTTCATTGAATACCTTTTTCCATTGTTTTCTGACATTTTATAGAGTAAAAGGATGATAGATGGATTGCAAAAATAATCACCGCATTCATCTACAATGAGACTAATTATAAGCTCCAGCCCTATTCTTACAACAAACCTCTAGAGAGAGTTAAAATGCAATTTAAAATACAACCAGACTTTTAGGCACCTTTTGTGACAAAAGCGTTTGTTCTTGCAGGGCTCTAAGGAGCATGTACACATTTTCCAACTGGCACGACAGACACTGTAACCTTCATCCAACCCTGTCACCTGTAGGAAGGTTAACAAGCCGAGCAATCTGACAGCAGACAGCAGATGAGCATGCTCGCTCCTAAAACTGAGAATTCAATTCTGCGTGGATGGATGGGTTTAATGTGGGTTATTCCTTTGGCAGTTTTCCACACACCATTTATGCTCCTAAAGTCCTCTGGAGCGTTGTGGTTAGAACTCCATTAGCTGCTAATACATCCCCAGTCAGTCCTGAACACTTCAACCGCGGCACAGGAGATTACAGAGGTGAGTTAGCAACAAGTGATGCCACTCCAGTCCAGACAAAGAGCTAAATCTAATGTGTGCAATACGACGATTAACTCAAAGAGGAGGAGGTAGATGGCCGATCTCAGAATAGAGTATTTACAGTGACTTTGGAAGGAAGCCATGATTTTGGCAGCACAGTTCTTGGAAGCTGAACTGGAATGCAGCTGAAAAAAGGAGACAATGAATGGGAATGCGGCCAGCGAGTCCTGCGTGACCTTGAGTTGTTGTGGGTCAGCGGTGAAGTCATTCTGGAAATCCCATAAACAGCAACTCCTGCTTTGATTATCAACGCCATCCTGCTTTCACTCGCTCACTTCTTCAATGGATAAAACATCAGCGTGAGCAAAAACCACAGTTTGTAACTACACCTGACACAAAGATCACATTCCAATGAATAGCAATGGGGTGACTGATTAGCGCAAAAAACAAAGTACAGCTGAGTCCGATGAATGTCAGTCTTGCTGGTAATGTTGTGTATTGGAGAAATTAAAACTTTCACCAGATGAAAAGTCAAAGGAAGTTACTCAATCATCCTCTGGGAGAACATGGATATCTGTACCAAATCTCATGGTAATTTATCCAAGTGTTGTTGAGATTTTTCACTAAAAACGTCAACCTCATATTGGTGCTAGATGGAAAGTCACCAAATTCAGTGGGGTTCATCCTCTGGAGACCATGAATGTCTCTGCAAAATTTGCATCCAATAGATCTCGAGATATTTCAGTCTGGACCAAAGCGGAGAACGGCCTTTCTTGGCCAATAAAAACAATACTGATGTAGCTGACCTAAACTGTGTAGGTCTTTGGAAGGATCAGGACTGAGATGACCTCAGGTGACTGCAGCATGATTGTCAAGACAGGCACACAGCAGGGGAGAAGGTCTTTATCATCGGCTGCAATTAGGCTTTTTGACAAACCAGCTGAGTGTAGTCGCCACGCATAATGCAATGCCAGCTCCATCCATCCCCCATCGGCTACGGTGGTGGCGGGGTCACGCAATTGGGCCACCACAGCCCATGGGGAAGTGGCACTTCAGACAGGGAGCCAACAAAGACGGTCATGTAGATGAACCCTTTCTGCACGACAACAGTAGTGTT
Organism: Gadopsis marmoratus; assembly: GCA_036023855.1. Lineage (NCBI taxonomy): Eukaryota > Metazoa > Chordata > Actinopteri > Centrarchiformes > Percichthyidae > Gadopsis > Gadopsis marmoratus. The sequence continues at coordinate 17,052 of JAVQJF010085382.1, read as the reverse complement.
TACACCACTGCTCTGTTAAGAACCGAATGGTCTGCGAGTGCTTCCTGTGCACTCTCACAAGGGAAACAGACTCGAATGGACAGTCTCGGTGTGCGTTTATTGCAGCATAGGATGCAAGAGGACGTGATCCACGTTACAGCAGTATTGTAAGAGTGGGATGGGGAGAGCGACGTCGTTGATCAGCGGTGGTAAACGGGAGAAAGGCTGACAGGCGAGAGAAAGGTCAGAATATGAGAGGTCTCGGCTGGCGGCGCAGGTTTATATTAACTCAGGGTGGTCCGGGATGATGGCAACACACAAAAATGTCAATGAAGATATTCGGGACGAGGGAGACGTAAGAAGGAGCACACACACGGAGGATCCAGAAGAGGCCTGGGCTGTGAGAACCGGCCTGGACAATGTTCCATTGAAGGGGGGGGGGGTGGAGACAATAAAGCCTACAGACGTGGTTCTTCTCGCAGCCTTTTTCTGGGCAGCACACCAGGCTGCCGGGGTGAAAACCGGCACAGAATAGTGCGCCGTTCACAGAAAGCCAATGCTACAGTGCAACACCCTGACATTTTGGTGAAATAGCTGAATTCCCTCTGTGAAAATCTGTACACAGGCGCGATGTGTCCGGTGGTGGTGGGGCTGAGAGCTGGGAGTCTTCCCGGCATTTTTGTGGGCTAAACATGCAGCTTGGCTTGCACTAGAAAGGCATACCAGACGTGTGAAGCATTCAGCTCCTTCCTGTCTGAAAGCTTGAGAGATGGCGCTCGCAGAAACAACAGCTCAAACGACAGGCAGCTTCCACGTGAATTAAGCTGGTATCCAAAAAAAAAAAAAAGAAAAAAGAAAAACACGAAAACCTTAACTGGAAGTCAGCTGTTTTACTTTTGATCCAAAAATTTAAACAACTTCCCTGGAGATGAAGCCCAAACAGCAGATTCATGGCTGACATTAGCATGTGGACGTCACAGTGTCAGTTCAGCTGACTGTCAACGGCAAGTCTCCTCCTTCTGGGTTTCCCCCAGGTGTTTCCTCTGGTCAGCAACATACCCCAATGATGTCACTCTCTGGCTCTCTTCCATGACCTACGACCCCTTTCGGTGGGTCAACCAGCAGGGAGCTAACCGGACCCTGACACTATCAGAAAGGAAGCACAACAAGGAGAATAAGCAAGGGAGGATACTGGAAAAACAGGTTGTTGCTCAACCTGAGATGGCAGCTTTAAATGTGCAGCCATTCTTGGCTGGTTTTACTTTGTGAAACCCACAAAGCGTGTGAGAGGAATCCAACTGGATAACAGCAGAAAACACTTGATGTGCAAAACACAATGGCAGAGTGCAGTGAAGTGAAGCATGGGATGGCTGCCCGTCCTCAGTTAACAATGCTGAAACATGGCACTGAAAATGACTCTCTGGAGGACTAGAGCTACAGCCGTCCTGCCAGACTCGGAGCGAGGAAAGAAAAAGGGCAGAATTACACAGTTCTGTGAGAAAATATTAAGCAGAGTCACGGCTCATTGATCCCTTCAGCAGGCCACACTCTCCTGGGAGAACCACAACAAACCTCAGTAACAGTGAGACAACAACGTATGGGTGAAGTGGAATTCAGGCTGATCTGATTATTTAATAAATGCCAAAAGAGACCAAAGAATAAGATCCAAACTGGGGCTGCAACACCTCAACAGATTATTTTCTAGTTAATGGATTAATCGTTTCGTCCATAAGATTTCGGTGAATAATGCAAGATGTCCATCGCAATTTTATCCATTGGAAATTGTGCCCAGGGGAACATCTTAAATTGTCTCGTTTTGTCTGAGCACCCGTCCAAAATCCAAAAGATATTCAGATTACAATGACACAACACAGAGAAAAGCAGGCGTTTTCGCTTGGAAAGTGAGTCCAACGATTAATCAATTGTCAAAAACTAGTTGCCTACTAAATACTAATCTATTTCAATGTCTGGTTTAGTGATTTTGACAAACAGGTAAGGAAATGTCGCACCAAACTCAGAGAAAAGTAGTGCTCACAAGATAAAGTCCCACAATCCAAGACTCCATCAGATCAATCAATGGTGGTGCGGGGTGGCAACACTGTCCCAAACCTAAAAGTAGGGCTGCAACTTACGGTTATTTTTTCAATTAAATCGATTAATAGTTTGGTCCGTAAAACATTAGAACAGTAGAAAACACACATTACGATTTCCTACTATCCCCTAAATATTCATTTTGCTGTGACGTGAGGCAAACAAAAGCAGATTGGAGAACCTGCTTGAAAGATTACCCCACATGATCGATTATGAAAATAGCTGGCTATATTAATTGCTGCAGCTCTACCCAAAAATACCCAATTTACAACGTAAATCAGAGAAAACCTGAAAATCCTCACATTTGATAACGAGGAATCTAAATTGTTGTCAATAATTCTTCTGTCGATCATCTAATCATCTCAGCGCTACTAAAACTATTTAAAAACCAGTAAGTAACATGTTTCTTCACTTATGCAGCATTTTTTTTTACATTGGTGGAATAAAGAAATGTCTAAGTAAGTCACCTTCCTTCTTCTTGTGTGCAGTTATGGGATTTATGTTGTGACTCAGGGCTGGGTGTCAGCAACATCCTCGCACACATCGTCTCCCCGGGGTTTTGCCCTTCACACTGAACCTGCTTTTAATATTTGAGCGGACTGACGCACTTCCTGGCCTGTCCCCAGACCCGGTTCTGGCCCAGCCACGACCAGAAGCCTGCCCCCGCACACAGAGGAAGGCAGGGAGGACGGAAAAGGGGGAGAGAAGGGGAGAGAATGAGGCAGGGAGTGAGAGGGATGGAACAAATCAAAAGCAGATGCTTGTACACGTGTGATTCAGCATTTCAAAACTGAGCAGAGACGGAGCTGAGTGCCTGTGGAGCCCAATGATTTCTCCCTCTATCTCCTTTTCATATTTGTATTAAACGTACAGTCATTTCATATTCCCCAGGTGATGACAAACACACAGCTGTATGGTTGAAATCCCCACTCCTCTCAATAACTTTATCCCCACTTCCTGACCCATGATAACCATGTAGCATGGGCTGATGTTGACACACCTGGAAACTACCCAGCCACTTTCCTCCCCCGAGATCGTGGCTTTCCAAGCAGCCTGGTCATCAGGGGAGACGCTGCAGACGCATGACATTAAACAGTCAAACCTGTTAGTCATAACTCTCTTTTCAGATTCTCTATTTGTCCGGTCAAGCACAGATTCAACCTTGTGAAAACATATTTTTATTTATCAAGAATGCACTGGTAAGACCAAATGCAGGCCGTTGCGTCGGCTGTCTGCGAGCCTCCTGACCAGTGACTCACAGCCACGACCAAAGAGCCAAGCCTAGTCACGGTCTCACTTCAGGGCAGTTACTCACATTTGTCTGGAGGGCAAATCTCCTCCGGCACAGTCTAAAAACACAGCTGAGAGATCGGCCGCGAGAAGTGAGGGATGCAGCTGAGGAAATTGGGTATTATCCAATTATTTTCCAAAAGGCGGTCTGTGAATTACTGTCCGGGCTAAACACCCTGCACCCCTAATGAGAACACCCGATGCAGATTAATCTGATTTTCAAAAACCTATGGCTTGAACCTCTCATGCACTCGTGAACAAGGTTTTAAACAATCCAAGTTCTCAAAAGCACTTGAAACAACAGCGCAACATCTTGGAAAAAGCACTTATTGGCTTTCTGAGAGAGAGTATAGACGAGAACACCGAAACCACTCTCATTTCTGTCCGTTAAATACAACTAATTTTCTTTGTTATCTTGTGAAATGTGCAAAATTGTGTGAGGACTGCATGACCCCCTGTCAAATTGTCGTTCTTGCACTTCGGTTTTTGTGACGATTAAACAAAGGAGATGGAAGATTTTGTTCCCACACTTTGTGCTAAGCTAAACAAGCTGTAGCTTCATATTTACTGGACAGACGTACGAGAGGATCCGTCACAAGCGTATTTACCAACATGTCTAACTATTTGTGAAGTGAAAGCAAGTAGAGAGGAAGAGAACTGCACTGCTGTCCTGTCGCATTATGCTAGTCTTCCCTGCAGTTCATCCGACAGCTCTACTCTACAGAATGGATAATCCACCAGGAACATTAGTCAGACTATTTAGATCAAGTCAGAATTATAGTCCATTTCACAAGGCATAACCGGCAGCCCTCCATGGAGTAACGTTGTAGCTGAGACTCAGCTGACTCCGTGCAGAACACACACACATTTTCAACATGTCTCTCGTGTTTCTAGATGTTTCCGTCTATGCCACCCCGGGACAAAAACACACCACCCGGCAAAAATCTCTGGGCAAAAATGGAGCCCGTCTCTCACATTTTACCTTCTAAAAACAGCATGAGACATCTGATATCTGCAGCCATACAGAATTAAAATCAGATGTTCCGTCCCCATTACCATAATCCAATCTGCTGGGGAAAACAAATGCAGAGTTGTGAGCGATTTTGTTCACACACACTGTGAAGTAAAGCCAAAGGCTTGGATTATCAGCGTTAAGAATCTGCTCAGTGTGTTCCAGCGTGTGTGTGTGTGTGTGTGTGTGTGTGTGTGAGATCGCTGGCCCGGCTCTTGCTTTCTAACTCCCCTGCCTCGCATTAGTCATTGCTGCTCTCATTCGCCGTAGGTTGCGATAGGAATACTAATGCAAATTTACTACAACGCATCCATCATTAAAAAAGGGGCTCGGGGTGTCGCCATAGTGCTGATTCAATGTCTGCGGCACAGCATGCGCAACCTGTGGCAACACCGGATGGCTGGTTTGAAAGAGAGACAAGAGGGATTGAGCAGAGTGGCGGCCATGAGGTCTGGCTATTAGATTTCGTCGCACTTAAACTGTTCACACTCTTGGCGGCCGGGCAGCTGACTGACGGAGGCCTTTGTCATCTCTCAGGATGTCCGACAGAAGTAGATTAGCACAGTGTTCGGCATGCAGCACTCCGCTTTGCGTTGGCTCTTTGTGCGATCAGTGTGTGAAACATCTCAAAGTTTAGGACTTGGGAATCGTCAGTCTTGATTTGGGACTTACTGGTGACTTGAAACACAATGACTTGAGGGTCCCAGCCAGACCACAAATTGATAGCTCAACTACTATAAGACATGCTTCATGTGGACAAAAAGAAACAAAAACATTTGACATAGATCCCTGCAGACAAAACCTAAGCCCAATGACACGCCATGCTTTGCGATTAGGATCCATCTCTACCAAACCCGCCAATATCTTTAGGCTGAGCAAGAAGGACTCTGCGATCGCACTCCAATCCATCTCCCAGGTTCCAACTGGCAAAAGCCCTTCAACTGGTCTCATTTTGAATATTTGAAAGCCTGTTCAGCTAACGGTGCTGTGCCTTCTCAGTAGGAGGGCAACAACGCCGTGGTGAAGAAATCTTGTTGCCCTTTGTATCATTAGATCCGTTTCCAGTCCTTCACATCAGGGTGATGTTAAGCCTCCAGGTGTGACACCTGGCCGTCAAGGGATTTGAGCAGGCGAATGTGGGCCAATCCCTTATTAAGACACACGGATCGCCAAACTGCACACTGGTGCTTTAATCCCCGTCACTTTCATTACCTGCAGTCGTTGGCTCCAGCGCACAGAGCTCACCGACGGCCTTTAGCGGGATGGAAAACGCCCGCAGGCCATTAAATCAAGTGAAAATTAAAATAGCAGAGAAAACACATATGGACGAGGGACATGGTGGTAGAGGATGAGTTTAATGAGTCTAATGCAGAAATCACAAGCAGGGGTCATTAAATTGATGGCAAAGGCTTTATGGGTATCATGTTTTTGGTTCAGACTTTAAATAAGGGACAGAGCGGAGCGCCGTGGTAGCCGAATGGTTAAAGCATAAAACAATCGTGTCCAGCATCCCCCCCATTTCCTGTCTACCACCTTCAAATAATGCCACCAAAAAGATTAATGTGACAGAGAGCAGCTTGATCAGCAAGGATGTTTTGTTTTTTCTCTTAATTTTAATAACGGTTGCGTGCCCCACCCTTAACTGGCCGAAGTCACAGTGTTGGCTGAGCAGAAGGGCCGCTGACACAGATTCAACATGGAAGGAGGTCAGTCTGAAATGGAGCAGAAGCAACAGGACCACGCGGCCAGGAGGAATCCCTTCCAGCTCCACACATCTGCAGGTCCTCCGGAAACACAGGGAACATCCTCCAACCGCCCAGAAGCGGGTCGTCACAGCCGTGAACCGAGATGAACCCGGATCCTTGGAATTCAACATCATGGGATCACTTTAGATGTTCTCTGCACCTGTTATGAATTTAAAATAGATACATGGTAGCTGTGTGTAGTTGTTTATACACGAGCAGGACTGCCAATATGGAATCAGGGCGCTCAGCTGAAGGGCAAGAAGCTCCTCTCAGTAAACATGAAGTCAGCTAACGTAATCCCGCTATAAACTCCTTCCCCACAGCGAAGGAAACAGATGATAGAGTACTTCAGAATCCAGAGGGCAAAACGTGCCAGGTACTTTCCGGTTCTCCGGAGAAAACTGATCTTCAACACAGCAAACAACCGCCATGTGTATATTTAATAAAAAATAAAGCATTATTTTTGAAGATTTGTTGCATTTATTTGTTTCCAAGAAAACAACCATCAGTTTATTATTATAATCTATAGAGTTTCAGTGGAATCATATCGTCTTATTGTTTTTAGGGCTGCAACTAACAATTCATTTCATCTGCAGATTATTTTCTTGACTAAAATAACACAATCACAACGTCCCAGAGTCCAAGGTGACGTCTTCAAATGGCTGAACAAAAGCTGAAGATATTCAGTTAATGACATTAAAATGAAAAGAAGAATTTTACAAGCTGGAACCAGGTAATATTTGGCATTTTTTCCATGAAAAATGACTGAAATTATTAATCAAAGTTGAGTTTGAGATCACGTTTTTATTTTATTGATGTTTTCACTGATTTTATTGACTAATCCACCGTTTCAGTTGTACCGAGTTATTATTTGGTTTTATACCTGGGTTTTATTCCTGATGTAATAGACAATGTTCCATGCACCATTTTTTTTTTACCATTCTACACTTGTTATTGCACACATTTATATTCCACTATATCAATATTAGAAAAATATTCATACTACGACTGTGGAAGTATTTTCAGCCAAATCACCGAACGCGAACGTTTTACTCTAGATGCATTTTTTGCTACATACAGTATTTATTAACTGTACGACTTAGTAACTTCTTTTCTTATTATTTACTTGAATTCCCACTAAACAGGCGTGGCGAATTCATCTCTTACAAATGTCCTGGATTTTGACACACCAGCAGCGAGCGTCACAGGTCACTGGCCTCAGATTCCCTGCCTGACGAGGCTCTCTGCTCTGCGACTCAAAGGCAAACCCATCACCACGAACACGGCCCCGCCCTCAGCTCTCTCCAGCCCCCAGCTGTTCACATGGGAAGGGAGGCAGGATAATCTGGGCTCTCTGCCCCGGGGGCCGTTCAGACACAGAGAAAAGAGTCTGTCTCTCAGCGGAAGCAAGAAGCCCCCCGGACAATAGTCATATTCTGCTGAAGGACTGTTAGGACACATGAACAGGACCAGCAGCGAGGACGCTGAGAATCCCGCCAAACAGGGAGGGTGTTACTGACATATCTCCTCGAGCTCAGCATAAAGACTAGAGGCATTCATAGTGGTTCAAGGGCCATAATCACAAAATGTAATAGTATCGCCTAACTGTTAGGAAAAACTCCTAAATAGAAGAGGAGCGCGAGTCCTAGCTTTACCACTTCTGAGTTTTTAGTTTAAAGAGAAATTTACAAAGCCTTTAAAAGCCACTAGAAGTAGCTCCTAAATCCCTCAGTCAGTAATGTGCTGCAGGTAATGCACCTCGTTGCATCAGTGTTGTAGAAAAAAACACAATGATAAACTTTCAAAAAAAGCATATTTTGATGGAAGGCAAGTTAATATGGACCCAATCGACTCAACTACAAATAAGTCCAATTACGCCCGAGTTTATGGTTTACACATCTCTTGCAAAAATACAGTTTGAATCGCTGATGAGCTTCGAGCATCTCAGCTGTCCACTCCTGCTCGTTAAGCGTAGGCTACGTTAAATAAACACCAACTGCAATTGAGAAAGAAGTAAAGGTGATTCGAAGCTACAACTTTGTTGAACTTTTGACGTGCAAATTCACGCCACGATATGAGCTTATTGCAGCTCATATCGTAGCTGCGTCGCACCATTTACTTTGATTTAACCACCGTGAGGCCCCCCCCCCCCCCCAACAGTGTGCGAGTTTGACCTCAACTTAACGCGTCAGCGGGGAGAAAACAGCTCAAACGTCGCACGTTGCCAATGTTGTGCCGGAGCAAACGCAAACACTCGAGTTCCTGCGGCCGTGTAATCATCACGGGCCACTTCACCAGAACAGATGTGGCGAGCATCGCTGGCTGCAATCGCACATCTGTCCGAGTCGCAGTATCCACGGAGACTAAACAGAGAACACATACAGTTTGTTCAAGAGATCTCCGGGGCCCTGAACCGCACCGGTGATTCATCGTGTTGTTGAGAAGCGCTTGAAACAGCAGATTTAAAAAACGGAGAGAAGGAGAACCTAATTGTTCATATGTCCTGTCTGTGGTCCAGGTTTGAGCCAACGCGTAAAGAAGCCTGGGACATGCGAGCGATAAGTGCACACATTTCCACGCACTCCGGCCCTGTTGCTTCCTTCCAGCAATCCGCCTCCAGGGCTGTTATAAAACACTACACGGCGCTCGTAGCTGCACAAAAGCAGCCATTTGAATGCTCTCTGAAGACACTGTTACAGGCTTCAGCAGCTACAAGAGCACGCATTTACTTTGCCTCTTCTAGTCATTTAAACACCCTGGGCAGCAGATCAAACAAAAAGCTCACAATAACTGAACACGTAGCAGGGCGTAGGAGTGGGGGCGTTTGAGGAGAGTGAATGGTTCCATTCCACATTCACGGCTCCAGTCAGACAAGCGATACACGCTCCGGATATGAAAACGAGGAAGGAGATGGTTAGTGCAAATACCCGTCGCTCAGCGCTTCCCGAGGTGTGCCGTTCTCCGGCCCAGGTGGCAGCCATTAAGGTGCTGCTGCCAGGCCTGGAAGTCTTTGATTTGGGAGTAGAGATTTTATCTCCGGAGGGGGGGGAACACACACACACGAACACGAACACACGAACACACGAACACGAACACACACGAACACACACACACACACACACAGTTGGAAAAGTAACCAAGTATGTTTACTCAAATAATAATAGGTGTATTTCCATTTTATGATACTTTATACTTCTACTCCAGCATGTTTCAGGGGCACATATTCCACTACCTTTACTGACAGCTGTAATTACTTTTCAGATTCATTAATTTTGCAAAAAGGAGCTCCCCAGCAGCTCACCTGGTAGAGCTTGTAAAAGACGCACGGTGAGTTTTTTAAAATACAAAGCATCATGCCCGTGAGCCCTTTACAGTAATACAACATCTAACGTGTGCTACCTGTCACTTTCAGACATCTACGCATTGTTAAACGTCTCAGGTGGTTTCATTTCAATAAACTTGTCAAGGCCGTTTCCCAAAACCACTGGAATAAACCACCCAACTGTTTAATGAAGTAGCTCAAACTAGCTCCACCTCGACCAGCTACAAATGCTGCCAGCACATCGATGCATCAGTGTGATCTAATAATATATCAGTCCCAGACTCCACCTGGGCTCCAGCTTCAATGTGCCAACTTTCTACAAATCCACTTCTGTCTTTGTTTAGCACTTTTTAAACTGCCCTTAACCCCCATGCACGGCATCCTTTTTATCTCTGCACAAACTTGGCTCCGAGTCTGACTTCTCATTTTATCAATTTAACGAAGCATAAAGCTGCCAGGATCCCAAAACACAAGAAGAGACGATGACACAGGCGCCTATAAAAATGTGCAAATCTCTAGTGATGATCATTTAAAATATGAGCATGGAACAGTTCAATGTTGTAAAAAACACATATGATATATAGTTTCACTATTTCAAAAACACACAAATTGAGCACATTTCTTTTTTTGTCTCGCGTGTGTGACCTTCACTTTGAAGTTCTGCCTGTAAATCACAGAAAATATATCAAGAAATTAGTTCCCCCCCCCCAAAGCTTGTCACATGATATATAAATAATGTTATGTTACTAGAAATGAAACATGCTCGGTGTGTAATTCAGAGCGTTTTACTGATAATACTTCTCTGTGCAGTAGTTGTACTCGGGTGTTGAATGCCTGACTTTAATTTGTAATGGAGTATCTTTACACTGTTGTGCTGGTACTTTTACTTAAGTAAAAAGGACCTTCCACCACTGCAGCTCTCCTCACAGCCCGCGAAGGCTCTGGACTCTCTGGCAGCAGAGGACCAGGTTTAGATGTGGGCGTAGAAACATTCCTGCCTTATTTATGTAACCTTTGGTGCACAGCAGTCACCGGCTTTGGCTCCGGCTGCGCGGGGGAAACCTTCAGTTTCCGGTCCGAGCCCAGTGAGTAGTGACACTGAAGTTGGTGCTGATGCATCAATCGATTAGTCGACAGACAGTCGTTGGTCTCAGCCTCTCGGCTGGGAGGATTCGCTGTTTTTCTTTGGGCGTATGTGAACGGAAACGGGATGTTTTGGAGGAAGAAGAAGAAGAAGAAGAAGAAAGTGTGATGGACATTTTTCACCGTTTTCTCACATCTTACAGACCAAAAAGGATTAATGAAGAAAATAAGCGGCAGTTTCACTGATAATGGCAATAGTCTGCAGTTGCAGCCGCAGCAAAATCATCTGTTGACGCCTTACAGTTTGTGGGGCTGCTACCACCAATTCATTTCATAATCAATCAATCCAGTCATCTAATCGATACACTGTTTTGTCTATATAACGCCAAGTAATTGTATTTAAAAAAAACAACAAAGAATCTGGACAAAAAGTGGGACATTTGAAGCTACCAATGGACAATGGGGGGGGGGGGGGCCATGCTGCCACCTCGGCTGTCAAAGCGGCTGCTGGTCGACTCAGAAGGGCGATGAAACAATGTGACAACCGCGAGGAGCAGCTCCATCCCAGCAGCATGTGACAGCTCACATGGCTGCGAGCCACGACGGCCGGCTGGGAAAACCGGGAAAACACTCAAAACAAGCCGACGCGCCTGCGATCGTCACCCGGACGCCGTGTGCCGGTTCCGACTAGAGGCTTTTGAAGCACAGACGGGTCAGCAGTTGTGTCCCAACGTGCAACAAGGACAGAGGACGGACGGACGGACACACAGGCGAGATTCTAAATCGGGATCGGACCAGAACCCGCGCGGACAGCCTCGTATGAGGACCGCGACGTTCCACGGTCCGCCGGGCACAACATTGCCCGCTGGAGTTTCGCGTCCTTACCTAAACCGGGGTGAATCTTTGACGCAGTCTTCAAAATCCACCGTCATCTTGGGCTGGAGGCAGACTTCCTGACGCGGCTAAAACACGGATTTCATGTCCCGGGGTGGCGGCAAAGCAGAGGCGTGTGTGTCCGAGACAGCGTCCGTCCCTCCAGGCTGCTGCTGCTGCGGTTCAATCCCGCTCTGAAGCTCCGGAGCCGCTTCAGTCAGCGCTGGACCCCCGCGCTGCCTTCAGGCGCCCCTACAAAAACACGGACTTTTAAGATGCCACGTCCGACGCACGATTTACAACTACTACATTTACTACTACAAGTACTGTACTTAAGTATCATTTTGAGGTACTTGTACTTATCTTAAACTAAATGTTGCAGGGAAATACTGTACATTTTACTCCGCTACGTTAATGTCACACCTGTAGTTACTATCTACTCTGAAGAGGATGATTTTACACACAAAACATACTATGAATGTGTACAATCATTTGTTTAGTCCACTACATTTCAGAAGGTACTATTGTACTTTTTACTCCCCTACATTTATTTATTTAACAGCCAGTTGTGAATTTCACTTGAGTAAGTAACAGAGTGTTCAAATATTGTATATGATATATAATTGTTATACATACATTTTGGTTGAGGTTAGGCTACTTTACACACCGTTGGGTAGATAAATAAACAAGACTGCATCATATCATATTGTAAACATACATATTGTGTTTTGTATGTAAAATCTTAATCATCAAAGCAACTAATAACTACAGGTGTCAATAAATGTAGTGGCGTAAAAAGTACAATACTTCCCGCTGAAATCTAGTGGTATGAAGTAGAATTAAATTAATGTTTTCAAGTAAAGTACAAGTATCTCAATACTGTATTTAAGCGCGACACTTGAGTAAGTGTACTTTGCTTTACGCACTATAACATCCAATAGCACGTGAAGGCAACACACGCTCAGCCCTCTTGCATGAGAACGAATCGAGCGCTGACGTCACGTCCCAGCTCAAATGAATGAATGCAACTATAATCTCACTTGCACCCAGTGGCCACTTTATTAGGTACACGTGGAACAACGAACCTAATACACCAGATCAGCCATCAGTTCCACCTGAACAAAGGTAATGATGTTGTTTTATACTACCTGTTTGTGTGATGAAGGTATTTTTATGCTCCCTGGTGTGTTAACTCCAGCAGTGAATAAGCAAACCCACCCACAATGGCTTCACTTGCTGCCGTTCTCCCTACAGTCAGACTCAGCCTGCTCGTCTTTGTCACGCCTCTGATACAGCATGGTATGTCTTCCACGTCAGACCGTCGTGTTTTTTACGGCTGTGCGAGCTGTGAAATCTGTTTAACGCGCAAACCTGATTCAGTGAAACTAATTGCGTGACTCCAAAACACTTAAAAGAAACCTCTACAGCTTTAACACACACATCCTAGGGTTGCTATCTGTCTACATTCCCATGCAGCTGTTAAATGAGGGCATCTTAAGTGAATCCATTACCCCAGCATGGCTATTATTAATTCACAGGAACTGGGAAAGCTTGGAGGAAGAGCGCCTGCTTGGGATGCCACTTTCATAGAGCGCCATTGTTCCTTCCGATTCCCGGCTTTGTAGAGGCTGCGGCTCAGGCCATGAATGGGGATGATCTCATCCACTCTCAGCAGAGGTGCCTTGACTAAATGCCATCGGTCAGTGAATCTCAGACGAACGATACGGACTTTATCAGCTGTGGCAACGGCCCAATGGACGGCAATGTTGTGCACACATTCATGGTTCCCAGAAGATGTCACCTAAGGACTTTGGTAAGTCCCGTGTTTTCCCCTCTAGCACCACCGTCAGAATCAGAAACAGCTTTTTTGGCCAAGTTTGTGTACACATAAAAAGCACCAATGACCAACAACAAAAATAAAATGTCTATAAGTCAAGCGATGACGTTAGCATTCAGTTCAAAGCACCGCTGTGCCAATGTACGGCCTTCATAGAGCTGCCAGCATCTGCAGACTCTTTGCTTGTTTCAGTTCTGCTGGAGGTCAAAAACCAATTCCACTATAACCTGGAGATTATAAAAACCGGGACGATCACCTGTTATACAGAAGAAGCCTGAGGCGCTACACGCAGGTGCTCCACCAAGAGGGCAGCTCTGTTTCCTCTTTGTGCATAAAAGTCCTTCACTGCTTTAGGGACTGAAACAGATGACTCCCCCACCATCCCTCCTCTCCCTCTTTGCCTCACCCCCAGTTCCTTCTACTAACCTGAGATCAAAGCAGCTACCGCTTCTCTACGAAGCTGTCGAGTCAGCAGCCGGCTGATCTGAAAGTGCACACTGCTGGAGAAACTTAAGAGCAAACTTGGTAGTATGCATATAATCTATACCGTTGATCGTGATCGGTACAGACATTTATGTTCCCGTTTAGCATGAAATAACACTCCCAACAGCCTCAGCTGTACTTTGTGTTTTGTGCAATTAGAAAATGTCAGCAGGCTAACACGCTAAATGGTGAACATGGTAAACGTTACAGGTGCTAAATATCAGTATGTTAGCATTGCAGTTATTAGCATTTAGCTCAGACCACCGCAGTGCTTAAAAGGCCGTTCGGACAGAAACTAGTCTTTATGCTAAGCTAACCTGCTGCTGCTTCATATTTAATGTACAGATATGAGATTGGTATCACTCTACTCGTCTAGAATTCAGCAAGAAAGCGATCCAAGTTTATTTCTCAAAATGTTGAACGATTCCTTTAAGATTTGAGAAGGTAATCGGCGAGGTCTTTGGGGCAGATTTGAGTCCTGTGACAAACAGAATTGGGTGCTTGACAGCAAGATGGTTTATAGTGGAGACTGCCTAGTTATCAGTAATGGACTGTTCATGCTGCTTTTGTTTCCTGTGCGGCATCCGACAGGAGCAGGGATGAGGCTTTTCTGCTTTTGTGCGGGAGAAAAATGAGTGGAAGGGAGCCATCGACTCCCATTTGCATTCCCACCAGAGGCCCTCTCATGGCAGACACAAGCACTACTGCAGTGTGGAATCACTGGGAGATGTGTGCGTCTCTGGGAGGGTGACCTACTTTTGCTCCCCTCTTTGGTCTGCCGGAGCGAGCTGCAAGTGGCGCTGCTGAGCACACAGCTTGTTATAATGTTATGGCTTCTGACTGCAGGTGCAAGGCTCTGCAAGCCGCTACCAGTGAGGCATACGCAGATGCTGCATGACTGTCCTCAGCACTGGCTCGCTCTAAAATGCGTTCCCAAGTCAATCTTTAATTAATTTTAATCTTATGGCGATGTGTGTGTGTGCTAAGTGTATAGAGGCATACTGGCATGATCATGCTATTTTAGTATTTGTGTGATGCTTTTTATGCTTTTGACAGAGCTCTGCAGGCTTTATTCATTCTATTAAAAAAAAAAATTGCAATTTGTAAAATGTACACTTTGGTTTTTGTACAGATAAACAAGAGAGATATAATGTATTCATTAGTGAGCTTTAGGGGAGTAGTATGTAGGTGAAGACAAACTGGACAGTAAACATTTACGTACTTTTAAAGTGCACTTCAATATACCTCTAACAAATACTCAAATAAAACAAGGTCATTGGTCAAAACCGGTAGTTATGCCACCAGAGACATGACTTCGTTTTAACATGTGCTACAGCAACAAAACATTGGGAACCACTGAACTAAAGGATACTGCATGTTGTCATACTAATTTTTATTTTAATAAATTATATTCTCGCTCTGCACACGTGACCTTTCTGAGCTTGACCCCCCCATTGCCAGAAGCTGTTTGCAGTCATGCTAACATCCCTGCTGACTTATTTAGCAGCTCTGCTCATGCACATTAGTCAGTGTATCTAATGTCCCAGCCAAAGTGCCTCTCTGCCTCTGCAGCTCTAAGCATCGCTCCTGGGGGGGGCGATACGCCTTCCAGCATCAGTTCCACTGCATCACTGGAGCAAAATAACTTGGGGTGGGGATATTTCCATGCTTTCAATTGAGCTATTCTGTATGTTTTCATGGTGCACTAACAAGAAGATGATGTTCCGTAAATATAGAACCCATGAAAACCCCTCCAAACTCTAAAAACGACACAAATACAGTGACATGAAACGCTGTTCTTCTACTTTCTTAAGCTGAGTTTACAGAGATCTAAAAAAAATGCGCACAAAAAAAACCTATCAAAAAACGACTTCTTCAGGGAAAAAAGGAATAGTTCAGAATTTTGGGAATTACTCTAATTCACTTCCTTTCTGAGAGATGAGATAAATTGGCCGCTTTCCAGTAGGCAGTTAGCTTAGCTTAGCATAAAGACTGGAAGCATGGGGAAACCACTAGCCTGGTAAGACTACAGCCATGCTAGTGGCTCTTTTGCGCTGTGCGGAAGGAAAAAAATAAACATGTTAAATAGATAAATGGAGGAATTTGACACGTTGAAGGTTTTTTACTTTTGGACCAATCCAGTCTAGTTCCAGCTAAGCCACGCTAAACGTGTCCTGACTCTGGCTTCATATTTAGCACACAGGCATGAGAGTGGAACTGATCTACGCATAGATCTCCTGGCAAGATTGAACTATTCCTAACTATTCCTTAAAGTCTCATCTGGTTTAAAAAAAAATTCTCTTAGGTAAAGAAAATACATTTAGGTAATTCACAAATTCTGTATTTGTGAATGGAAAATGGTTTAGAGTCACTCGTTAGCACTTTATTGTCACTTAACCTTTTAGAACATACCGTTCAAATTAACAGACTCTCTCTGGAGCAGCGAGTCATTAGAAGTTTTGACCTTGGCTCCATTGTGTGTTAATCGTGCTAGGGTAAGCTTAATTACTTAAGGAGTCACAGGCTTTACATTTACAGCCCAAAGGCCTTCAGTGCTGGCCCAGCTCCTCGTCCACTGGAAGGCTCTTTAAAAGGCTGCAGTATGTTGTTCCTGTCGGTGATTCCTGTGAGAGAGACAGTTGTGACAGGATCTCATACAGAGTGGATAGGGTGAGTACTGGGTCTAAGCTTTTCAGGAAGCCCGCTTCACTGCGTCAGCTTGACTAGTATCAAATATTTAGATGCCAAGAAGCATTCCAAATCCTCGCCAACAGGTGTAAGGATGGTAGAGTTCAACGATTGGTGAAACAAAGGGTCGTGTAGGGTCGCAGCATTGACCGCTCACAGTGAAAGTGACGTCGTTGCAGCAGCAAAGCACTTGACCTCTTCAGAAAAATAAATGATTTGGCTGAAGCTGTATCAGCAACAGAGCAATGTAGCCTGTTCAGCAACAAAAAAGGCCTTTAATAGTTTGACATGGTGGCATATTTCGTTTATTCACTTTTATGTCTCGAGTTAGACAAAAAGATCAATACCACTCTCCATGTTCAGAACGCAGCAGCTCGGCTTCTTACTGGTTTTAACAGACGGCATCACATCACCCCAATTCTGGCCTCTCTCCATTGGCTCCCCGTTCAATTTAGAATTGATTTTAAGATTTTACTGATCACTTATAAGGCACGCCTGGGTCTGGCCCCAAGCTATATTACAGAAATGCTGAACCCATATGAGCCAGTTCGCAGCCATTGATCCTCAGGTGGGCTAAAGGAGAAGTCAGAGGATCGCCAAAGTCATTAGGATTCATCCTCAGGGGGGGGGTGTGTGTGTGTGTGTGTGT
>JAVQJF010085379.1:0-10768 GCA_036023855.1 Gadopsis marmoratus | reverse complement strand
CCCTTGAGCCCTGGGTATCTGGCTCGGTACCTGGCTCGGAAATGACATGCCCATGGATATTTGGTATGAGTTTAACGGCCTTATGACGCATTGTCATAAAACGGGGCGGAGTTGCCCCCGTCGACAGGGGCAATAGAGCTTAAGAGGCTACCGTTCATGGTGGCAGTTATTTTATTTAATTTTATTGTCGTGATCACGAGGTAAACCGTAGAAATATTACTTTCAGTTACAAAGTAATCTGGCAGGAATGCACTCGTGCATGGATTTGCTTGGCCAGCGCAGTGCCTTGCAGGATGGCATTGTGTAGCGTTGCAGCAAAGGTTGAGCCAGGTTCAACTCTTTTCATGCAGAGCTAAAGTTGGTCTGAAGAGTCTACAGCAATGCTAGCAGCTGTGAGCTAGGGACGCTGCGCTTTGGCACAGCTAAATGCAAATGTTAGCATGCTAACATGTTCACAATGACATGGCTAGTATGCCGATGTTTAGCAGGTATAATGTTTACCATGTTTACATGTTTAATGTGCTAGCATGCTAATATTAGCTAATTAGCAAAAACAGTTATTTCATGATAACCCAAAGTATCGGACAAATAGAAGTTTTGTCCTTATGATGGTAATGTGAGAGGATGACCAAATGTTGTTACGTCGAGACATTTCACTCAAAACCACACATGTCAGCCTCGTGGTCGTAGAGGAAGGGTCAGGGGCTCGTGTAAGGCATTAGGATTCACCCTCTTGGAACCATGAATGTCTGCACCAATTTCATGGAAATTCATCCAACAGATAAAGATATCTTAGTCTGGAAGTGGTGGACAGACAGACCAACATTGCCATCAATAGAGCCATGATGCTAGCTAGCATGGCTAATAGCTTTATTTGACTTTAATATGTGTGTGAATGCACATAAACATGGCATCTTGCTGTGTCACACACTTTGGTTGGAAGCTGAAAGTTACAAAACAGGTACATATTTTACAGACGTTGACTGCAATTAAATCGCCTGTTTTATGCTCTGTGCCTATCGGCAGTAATCTTGTTTGATTTCTATCAAGCAGGGCTCTTTGTAGTTTGTTATATAAGAGTTTGCATGCAGCACTGTTAGAAAGTGTTGGTCGCATGAGACCTTTGCTGAAGGGCTGGTAAGTCAAGAGTTGGTTTTCACTTTGAGGAGGCCAACATCATTTAACTGGTGTCTGGTTGGTGCCCAGAGGACAAACAGTGGCAACACTTTACAGCTGGGAATTGCTAAAGACTTCACAATGCAATAAGCACAATGATGCATAGGCCACAATATGGTAGAATTACAACGCTCTGGTTTAAAGTGTCTGCTGTTGCCGGTACATAATTATGTGTAAAACATACAGTTACCCGAACACAGAGCTCTTGCTTTAAACAGTCTATTTAGGCACAACTTGAAAATTGGTGACTAGTGAGATTGAAACGCATCACCCAAACACTTGCAGTACACACACAGATACTATCCCTGCAGAGACCCAGTAGTTCCAGTCTCCATGACGGGTTGAGAGAGGGCAGCACCCTTCAGAGGATTTGTCCTCCACGCCCACGACGCCTTTGTTTTCTTGCATAATGTTTTCCTTTTGGGTCACGTCTCCAGCCTTTTAGGGCACTGAAAGTGGATCAGTCCAGGGCCTCTCCATTACATAGCCCATCAGATAGAGAGTGCTAGATAAGTCCCCCCTGTATAATAAATGTCTCATATTTGATCGTCACAGGTGGGAGCGGTCTCACAACACCGTAGCCAGGGTGCCTCTCCTGGGACAGCTTGCACAAACACCTGCTCTTAGGAGGAGAAAGACACGTCTAGTTGCCTTTTCACATACGCTGTCTGTCATGCAAACGCTTTTATTTCAAAAACACACACCCTCGTGTCCATACTGTTGGTGTGTGGGGAGGTGAAAGGTTAACGTTTCCTTGCTTATTCAGCCTGACCAACCTATCGGCAAGCTTTGTGGTGCGAATTGTAAATGAGTTAACCCCCAACCTAGAGCCCTCTCCCCGTGCCTCACCTCCCTACAGTGTATGAGAGAGACAGCGCCTTCGCTTCGCTGGGTCAAAGTTTAGATACAGGGCCCAGCAATCATTGACACAGTAAAGCGACACCATTTTAATGGAGGGAAATGTGCCGGGAAATCAAAGGGCAATATAAGAAGGGTTGGCTCCAGAATAGACAAGAGATCATAAATACAGTGGAAAGTAAATAGTGGAGGCAGAATGTCGGGACGCCTTGTTAGCAGGTATAGTATTGCAGGGTTGTGGTCTGAATGGGAGGCATTGGAGACATGGGAGGCAACCCTAGCTGTGAGTTATGTTTCCCTAGCTGCACGGGTATGCAATACTTGTTCCCTCCTTAGCATTCACCAACAGTCAAAGCTGTGGCTTGTCAATCATTTTTCAGGGTGACATTTTCCTTGGAGATCATTGGCTACCCGGGTGGCCATATTGGCAGGGGGGTGTGTTCCACTAGACAGCCCACTACAAGCACTCCCTCTCAGCCCCGCATATTGCTTTGGTTAACTCTTGGACATGGTGGAGACAGAGTGACCTGCTCTTGTGCTATGCCTGCCGCCCTGGTTGCATATGATTGTTACATTTAACAGGCGCATACATTTAACGCACCTAAACGAAGTGGATGCTGGGGAAAAAAGGGAATACTGGAAAGGAAAGAGGGCAGGATTTCAGCAGGGGCTTGTTGAAAGAAAGTGAATGTGTGCTGCAGGCTGTTGCTGCACACAGTATACAAAAATCAGTTGCATTAATTTACATTATTGCAAATCTCACAACTCTTTGTTAACCATACTTGAGATATGGCTTGGAAACTCAGCATTGTTCGTTGTTTTACTGTTATTCAGATGGCTAATCTAATGTAAATAGGTTCTTTATATCGGCCAGCTATTATACAGCCACAATCAAAGTTTGTTTTTCCAGCAGTGGAAATACATGCCTCCCTCTTTAAAGAAACATGGATTACATTAATAAAAAAATGGCATTGAGGTAGTGTTTATATATAGAATTTTACAGTATACATACTGTAAAAAAAAAGGGTAATCCATATGTACAATAGCAAAGTTAACTGATGAGCTGACCCCAGGCCAGTGTTGTTGTTGCCAGTGTTTGTATCCAGTAGCAATGGAAACACGCATTTCCACGTTTCATCTCCCTCTGTTTCCTCCGCTATACAAGTTCAGTCATTGTGACCTGCACGCTTTGCTCTGTCATTGTCTACCCGCTTCTTTAGCCCCTTATATTTTTAGATCTCTTATCTGATATTGTCATGGCAATGCAGAATAAACAAACCGTTTTGATAGCTGCAGATTTTTCAGTTGGGACCTGTCTCTGGGTCCTTTGATCAGAGAGGCCTTTTATTCTGCCAAGAAGCTTGAGAAGCCAGGAGCGGGCTGGGACGACAATGAAGCAGCCAGAGGAGCAGCAGTCTGCCACCACTTTTGCCTGAATGGGAGGAGAACAGAGTGGAGCTCTTAGCAAGTAACTGACTTGACCTGGAAGTGTCTTTAATGGCAGTGTCAGCCCAAAAGATGTGGGGAACGTGAGCGTCAGGCGCAACAATTGCTTGTTTTGTCCTGTGTTTTGTGTGTCATAGTGGAAGTCGCCCAAAGTATTCTGGACAAAAAGACTTCTCTCATCTTGCCTTCTCTTGTCTAGTGTGCGACCTTCTACGACGCGTTTTGTGATGTTGGCCGATAGTAGCTCAGAGGACAAATTACATTTATTTTTTTTATTTCAGTGAAACCATTTGACCATCACCCTCTGGTCAGGAGCATAATACCAAATTAGGCCGTGTTCAGGCAGACAACAGCTCATTTATTTGAATGGGACCTCTGTTAATGCAGACTCCAGCAAGACGTTGTCCCTACTTTTGCACAACACATAACACAAACAACACATAACGTGAACGCTGTATTCCTACGTTTTACCCCATGGTCGTCGCGGGGAAAAATAAAATTCTTTCATTAAAATCCTATCTCATAGAATTATAATCCGCTGTGTGATAAGCCATCAAATGCATTAATCTATTACTCAAACTGGATGTTCTACATCACACATGTGGATGTGATGTCACCCTCTGCGCACTACAGCATGTGTACGCTACGCACCAGCCAAAATCGCACGTTGTTGGTGCGATTTTGGTGAAACCTGGAATGACTGAACCACCTTGTTACTGATTGGCACAAGGCATTCCTGCAACATGTTCTGGCGATTTACTTGTTTATCTTTGTGTGGTTGTACATGTCATTGTGACTTTGCCAAAGTAACTGAGCTTTGGTTGGAGAGTGAATCAGCTGGAGTGAATGACAGTGGCATTGTGGGTTAGGGGGATGGTGTCAGTGATGGAGTAGGTGTGTGGATGTGTGTTGTGTCTATGTGTCTATGTGTGCCAAAATGTAGGTGTCTGCTACACCTATGCTATGCTATACGCGCGTGTGAAGTTGTGCATGAGCACGGAGCCGCTACATGGTGAAGCCATTGCTCATTGGCCCTTTTGTGGGGGTGAGCTTGAGGAGCAGTGATGCCTGCTACAGAAGGGGAGTGTGGGAACCAAGTGGCCGGTGCACAGAGGATGTGGGGTGGGGCTAAAAAGATGAGGTAAATGTTCTGGAGCCCAACAAAACAGCATGTTGTTGTCTTCACTGGGTGGTCTAGTTCTATGGCGCTCGCAGGACAGAGCAGGTCGCTTGGTCTCAGGGCGCTATGGGAGCTCTGGGCAGGGATACACAGCACCATCCTGCTGGATGATGGATGAGCTGTGCTTGCTGCTAAAAATAACAAGATGGAATCATTCCATGAGGTGTCAAGATATGTACTCCACACGATACTGAATCCAACAACATGTAGCAAATGAATGGACTGAAGGGTTGTTGTGTGTGTGTGTGTGTGTGTGTGTGTGTGTGTGTGTGTGTGTGTGTGTGTGTGTGTGTGTGTGCTTTGAGATTGTAGGATAGGCACGGTGACTTCTTGTTGAATGGCATAAAGAGGCTGTGTGCCATGAGGTTGAAAGTCAATGATGAAAGCATAGCTGAACTGACAAATTTGCTTAAAAATTTTGAACTTTTTGACAAAGACATGCTGAGACCTGCAGTTCATCTCCTGTTAGTGGCACCTCTAGTGTGATCGTGCACTTTCAGGTCGGAAGGCGGTGAGGGTTCCCGTCGTGGTCGCTACAGTAGTAACCACTTCTGCTGGTTTGTCGGGGGGGTGGAACTGGGGGGCATCTACTACATTCACGTAATGCTGGCAGAATGGTAAAAACAAGAGAACCTCCCGATATTCCAACTTGGGAGCATTTTTCCAAAAGGGTTTACTCCCCACTGAGCCTCATAGTCATGTCATTTAAATAGCCTTAATTATACTTTGACTGTGTTACATATAATGTTGGATTTTATTTAGATGTAACTGTCAGTGATGGAGCCTTTGCAACTATGTTTGATCTGTAGACACTGTAGTTATTTTCACCAGCTGGGAGAAAAATATATTAACATATTTGTTTATTTTAAACAACTGCTATGACAAGTTTGACTGTGTGCCGTGAAGAAATGTCTGTTCTGAATAATATACCTTCCTGTCATCACAATTTGCATTGCCCACTTATTATCTCGTCATCATTAGTACCTCACTATTTACCACACACACTTCTGTTTTTCCCTCAACATAAACTGTCTCTGTGAGTTCACCGATGACATTCTTTCTGTAACAGTAAACATTTACTAACATCTCCTGTTGGTAGACATGAGAGTGCATTCTGGCCTGAGCTTCACCCGGATGTGATTTTTATTTTAGCTCTGTTAACACGACTGTAGTGCACAAAGTCCATCTTTTCTCGCTGCTCGACAGTACAGTACCCCCCAACAGTTTTCCAGGCTGCTCTATATTCCTTAGCATATATTTATATATTTTCCAAGCACAGTTGGCTCCTGTTGGAACAATGTCAAGGCCCCCCTCCCACCACACCAACCCGTCTTTGGAGTGAAATCTTAACTGCCAGCACTCAAAGCCTGTCAATGAAAGGCCAGCTGTTCCCCGCCCTCTGCCGGCCTGCCCAGGCCTCTCCGTTAGATGCCCTCCTCGATGTTCGACCCCCCCCACAGCTCACATACAAACACACACACAGACAGCCCAGGCTCGTGTGAAAGCATGAAATGCCATTACCGGCAGGCGTCCGGTTACGTGGGCACAGCACCAAGCTATGTCCTCACTGCTAACGAAGGATGTGGTGAGAAACCTATATGCTACATGCTAACTGCACTCCCTCTTTTGCGCACATGCACACAGTGCTCGAGGCCCCTGGTTGTCGGAAGCACAATTCTGTAAAACCATATGGCAGAAATAGAACGCAGCGGCCTTTAATGTTAGAGTGTCCTCAAGAAAACACAGGCTGCTGGTGGGACCCCTTGGAAGAAATGAAGGCTTATGTGGCCAGCTCATATGTTACTGTCAGAGAAGACATCTTTGACTGTTTTGACGCTGTGGCTAATCAAACACAGTGTGGAGGAATGTCACTGTGAATAACAGCCTACATAGAAAGTGAAATATAATTACAGCTGATGTTAGCCATGTTGTTCACTTTCATTTTCAGTCACCGACCACGCTGAAACCCCAGTCATACATTCGTAGCAAGTATCTTTTTTTTCTTTTTAGCTTTTACAGCAGTACGGCTAATTACCTGAAAAACTAACGACATTTCCATCATCCTCAGAGCTACTTCGTGTTAGCAAATGCTAGCATGCTAAAGTGTTACTCTTAAGATGTGGTAAACTTTACACCACTTGTACATCAGCATGTTAGCATTGTCATTATGAGCAAGTTAGCCTGCTGATGTTAGCATTTAGCTCAATATAGCTTCACACAACCGCTAGCATGGCTGTAGACTCTTAGTCTTGTTTTTCTAATAAGCCTCAAAGTAAAAATCACATATGCTAATGAGTTAATCATGTAAATCATGTAGATGTATTTATATTTACAATTTGACTTTCACTTGCAAATGAATGAATATTGTGCACATTTAATTACATAGGTAATATACAATTATGCTACACTGGTTGTTTTTTATTCGATGCTCTATTATCAGTGTTATTATCAATGTCATTGTTGAAGAAAACATTTATATCTGCAACAGTCCAAAGTTAATGCATTTTTTAACCCAAAATATTGTAGCAATATTATTATTTTTTTTACTACTAGCCCAGGTTTGAAGTTTCCCATAATGATTTAATTACCGCTGTAATACTGTAGTAATAACGCATGCAACTGGATTTATTTTGTCTCTTGATGATAATTTGATTACACCCTTTTATTAATGGTTTCCAGCTTTGGGAAAACAGTTGTAATTATTCCATCACAGTTGTTCACAAGTTTGAAACATTTTGATTACCTGTCTAGAATAGTGTAGTTAATACATGCATTGTAGACTGATACCACACTGTTGTTGCGAATAGCAGTGGTGGTGTTATTGAAGGAGTGGAGAGATTGGTTTCATTTCCGCACGTGGGAGGCATGCTCTGCATAGCCTGAGGATACAAAACTAGATATCTTTTGCATCTGATATCAGCTCATACAACTTCTTGAGTCTCGTCCATAACAGGCTGCGTTACTGGCTTTCCCTCCACCAGAAGCTATTTATCTGGTTGAATAGTATTTTTTTTATCTATCAAAGACTAGTATTTCTTGATTGAACATTGTTTAGGATCAGATTGAGGAGTTTTTTCATGTCCGTGTTTCATTTTTCGATATGTTTTTCCTTTCTCCTACTCTTTCCCCACGTTTCTCTTTGTCAGCGTCGGGTTAGCTTTAATGAGTGGACTCCATTGTTACTTGGGGCAGCCGCCTGCTTGCAGCTGTGGATGAAACTATCTGGTGTATTTGGCACGGCGCCCGTCTTCGGCCTCAGTTTCTAACAGGAGGAGGAGGAGGAGGAGGAGGAGGCCAAAACATTGGATGTGCTTGATGTGGACTGATGGACAGCAGACAGCTTGCCATGTCTGCAGAAAAACAAGAGTTCTTTCCTAATGTACTTAGACAGGAGTCTATGGAAACCAAATGCTGGTGGAGAAGGACAGGGAGATATAGGCTAATAGGACTTGAAGTGAAAATAACCCTGTTTTTACATTTCAGTTGATGTCAGTGGCTTTTCCATATGATGTTTTGCATGTTTTCATGGCCCGTACAGTATAATCTGCTTATACAGTTTCCATGCTGGAGTATGTGACAACATCAAACTGCAGTGTAAACTCTAGCGTAATCTGTGAGCTCCAGTGTCCCCTCAATCATTATCATGGCCCATCAGATGCTGCTGACAGTCAAAACACTAAGATCTCTTATCATTCTATCCCCCTGGTGCATTACTTTGTTTTTCCCAATGGGGTTAGTTTGTCATGGGCTTCCCTAGCATCTCTGGAACTTTATAAATCATCTCTGACATCAGCTGAGGGTCCCATAGTCCTCATCTTTCAGTCAGATGAAAGTGATGTCCCGAAACTCCCATATTACTCATCACCCCAATCAGATAATGTGTAATGTGTGAAGTCATCTACAGTCCTTTGTTGAGCTCCACTGAGCTCTGTAAGCATTAAGCCCCAGGCACAACCACAGCCCCTCCTGAGTAACCTTTGTCTGGAGTTGAATATGATGAAGTCATATTTTCACTATACATTAAAATAAGATTAAGTAGTTAGGTCATTTGACAGTGTTTTCTGACACAACTGCAACACTAGAGATCTGATCAGGCCTGAAACAGGACTCAATGATTGAGGAACATATTTAAGTGTGATTTTCTGACCAAAATTGAAATTAATTGTGATTTGAATTGTGCTTATTTTCAAATAGATTACTTAGTTTTGAACTATGTAGGCAACTAAACTAAACTAAATATATATTTTGCACCAAACAAACACAAATGTGTCTTTAGCTTTTGATGTGTGATACCTAATGTTGACAGCTCTGCAGAAAAGCTGCTAAGGCAGGCTGAGCATCCTAATTTTTATGTTCCAAACATCAAAAATGATACAGAGTGGTGCTTCTACTTCCACAAAACCCTTGGCCAACTGCCAAACAGTGATGTGCAGAGAGCTAATATGCTCATACAACAACCAGTTGTTTCACCAACTGACAGAATTAAGGTAAATTAACTGCAGCTGAATACATGTACAGGCAACAGTGGTTATTATAGCAGGTGGAAGTGCTGCAGCCTGTTAAGACACTGTTTATCATGTAATAAATAGCAGCTCTTGCACTTTTAAAACTGCTCATCATTGAGCCCTAGTTTGACGGAGATAATTATTCAGCCAATTAAAGTGCTCCTTTTCAAGAAATATGTGATATGGGTGTTATTACACAGGGCCATAACCACTGTGCTTTGACTGAAAACCTGATGCTTGGTGGATGCACAACCTTTGTAACTAAAATGCCATGTAACACTGTTCGCTTATATATTGCTGTCCTCTAAAATAAACACATGCGGAGTAGGAGGTGGACTGGGGAGGATCTCACTGAACACACTCCGGAGTGTTTACATGTGTGTTGGGAGAGTCTTGAAATTCCAAAAACCTGGGGAGTTTTATGTTTGTTCCAAAACAGAGTACGGGCTGGACAGTAAGTCGTTTTTAAACGCCAAAAATCTCAGAACGTCTGGTGAAGTGATTGTTGAGTCATTGGTGTTCATCAGCATTCATATTGTTGTGTTGTATTTGGCTCGGTAGCAATACACGTCTAATGTTTAGTTGTCCTTAAATTAGTATACTTTGTTTGTTTTAATTTGCATTTCGCCTACGCTGCCACGTACATTAAGTCCTGTGTGTCATGCTCAGTGCTTTGGCTGCTGGGGGAGAGATTTGACCCTGCGACCTGTCTTTTGTGCAGTGTATCATGTTTTCATGCCACTCTGAGCAGCAGCAGAAAGGGCTACTGTAAGTGGCCACGGTGGAAATAAAGGAGCTGGATGAAAGGAGACAGATTACATATTCATCTGGCCCATTTAGAAGAAGCGAAGCTGACGAACCCAAGATTACTCACAGGTGCAACTGTGAGACACACACACACTTCCATCTTTAAACCTTAGTCTTTTTCTCTTCCTGTCTCACTTGCGTTTCGCCACCTTCAGCTTGGTGTGTTTTATCGTTGGCCCTCATCTCCCTGGTCTTGGCGTGTTTCTGCATGTACAGCCTTTGTCTCTTATCGCCAATCTACCTTGCTTATCAGCCCCCTTTTATGTGCAAGATTTTTCCTTCCCCCCCCTTGTCTGTTGTCGGCATGCCTTTATTTTTCCACAGTTGCTCATAATAAAGTCCTTCATAGGAAGGTCTCCCCACTGGGAGACGAGACCGTGTAAAACAGAAGGGGCACCGTGAGGACGCCCATGTCATGAGGGAGAAACAGAAAAGCAAACATACAAATGGGAACCTTATTCATTTTGTATTATGATTTTAAGTGAATATGCGGTGTTCTCCAATAAAGTATGGATCTTTAACCTATGTTTGCACTTCAGAAAAATACCTGAAACGACACAGGCCTTGTGGGTTAGCTGCCGCTTGCTTGCTTTACTGTCTTTGCAACATATTTACTTAGAATCTCAGTACACAGCTTTCATATAATGGTGTATTGTATATTGTCCTGAGGTATTTTGTGTAATAATAATAATAATAAACTTTATTTATATAGCACCTTTCATACAAGAAATGCAGTTCAAAGTGCTTTACAACAAAGATATGAAATGCACAAAGTGCTTAACACAATAAAAAACAG
>JAVQJF010085362.1:0-23193 GCA_036023855.1 Gadopsis marmoratus | reverse complement strand
CTTCCTCCTTCTTCTTCTTCTTCTTCTTCTTCTCCTTCTCCTTCTCCTCCTCCTCCTTCATCTTCTTCTTCGTCTTCTTCTTCTCCTTCTCCTCCTCCTTCTTCTTCTCCTTCTTCTTTTCCGAATGTGGTCATGATTTTATAGTAAATCTAACATTAAGTGACAAATACATGAAATCATATCCTCAAGTACTAAACAGTACTAATATTTATTGTGATGTGATATGAAGTACATGTCCACAACTGATGCTGAGACTATTCACAAAATAGAGCTGCGTACAATGCGGCCAGCTGGGCAGATTGGGCCCAATCTAGTTTAAATTCAATTGAATTCAATAAAACTACTATATTAATGATGGCAATAAGAAATGGATTAAAAACTAGCTTAAAGTAACATTTTACTGTACATTTTACAGACTCACCCCACCACCACCAACAAAACATCTTCTGTGATTTTTCACAGCGCTGAAATAAGGTTTTAATTTGCATTCACTTTATTAATACACTAATGTAATACGCAACCATACCAGCATAATTGCCTTAGCTCCAAATTTCCTACTTTGCTCGTGAGGATAATTAACTGAAAAATGTAAAACAAATGGTTACTCTTGCCATGACTGTATTAAAATCTTATTAGTGTGGAAAAAATACACAGAGAAATTTGAAAACCATTACAAAAAGTCCAAATGCAGTTGTATATTTTTGCTAATGTGGTCCAAATGAAGAATGCTGTACCACTTTCAATATAATACATGCATACATACATAACATACTGGATGTTTAAGTAATATGGTTGTTTAGCACCAGTAGTCACGTTGTTTTGATGTGAAACAGGTGTTTTGAAATTGAATTGAGTCAAGATGATGAACTTTTAGCTCAAGCTGCCTCCTCTATCCATAGCAGCACACCATCAGATGGCATTGTCATCAAACACAACGCTTTGGCAGGGACAGGGGGAACTTGCCGCAGTGATTGGGACTGTGCAGTCTTCCTACAGGCCATTCATGACAGCCCCTAGAAGCCAGCTTCTTTTTTTTTTTCACCTCGCCTGCCAATCTGTCACTCTCTTTCTCTCTGGCTCAGGGGCTCACTTTATTGTCTCTGTCAGTTGTGAGCCTGTGGTTTGCCTCCACTCACTGTCACCTCTCTGTCAGGCCATGACCAATAAAGCTAGCACCAGCGCCAATCTCCCATCCTCAGCTCCGTTGGCTGTTCCTGGACTACATTCCACCACTAATTAGCTCTTCAGAGATTTCTCTTCATGCAAGCAGGGGGTTGGTGGTCGGGTGTTGGGGGCTTGAGGGGCGGGGTGGGGTAAGGAGAGAAGAGGCAGGAGGATGTATGTGGAGGAGTAAGTCTTATTGGATATCATGGCTCCAATGACATTGCACTGATTCTTGTAGTGACAGACATGTGAAGTCCAAAGCATAGATAGATAGCTAGATAGATAGATAGATAGTACACCTTGAAAAATGTCTTAAGGCTGTGGTCAAATATGGGGCAATGAGGAGCAGAGGTCTCACTAATGTCCTGCCTCTGCCGGGGCAACATGACCCAGCAGAGGCAGGTCTTCAGGTGATTAACATGTTGGCAGGGGTTCCTACATGAAAAGACCCCTGTTTCTTTGTCTTCTGGTGTGTAAATATTGTGCTAGCAGAATATGAAAGTAGTGCAACTATAAGGTACAAAAACATAGGGAAAAAAGATCAAGAGTGGGTCTCACATCAAGGAGGACCCTGAGGATGTCTTTGTTGTCAACTTCAGAAGGGGGAAGAGAGGAGCAGAGGAGGAAACTGGCAGAAGGGGGAAAGATGCCAGAGAGAGCTCAAAGGATTCGGTCTGGGCAAGGTGATCGGTATTCCTCGGCAGTCTGCCTTCTGGCTCAGATCAGTGGGAGTAAGCTGGCAGCCAAGCCAGAGGGCATAACAGCACAAACACACCTTCAGCACTACACTGCTAGAGGCTTGGCTTCACAATCTGGAGGGGCGGGAGTTGAAGGGAGAGGCAGAGGGAAGAGCAGGGGAAAATAAATATACTGTAATTATCTTCAAATCATCAACCCCTGACATCCATTGTAAATATGTGCATGTGTGTATGTGCACATATCGCAGTAAAAGCCATAATGAATCAAATACTGTGGTGTCAAAACAACAGTTTATTAGATGAGATGCAACCGCAGGTTATGTGTGGTGAAGGTACTGAGGTCACCAGTCAGGCAGACTCATCCTCAGGCCAGCGATGTTGTATCTACTCACATCATCACCTCTCTGTTGGATGAAATCCAAAAACTCTCAATCTGTGATGCATGGAGAGACTGTACCCCTCTTCAAGGACTTCCTACCGCCATGCTGGGACACAAGCCTGACACACTCCTTGCATTAGACACCTACATGGCCCCGCGCTGATGTTCTGTTACAGCTCCGACTAAAGGTCTAACCAGGTACCTGATGGGTGGGCAAAACTGGGCAGGGCACACCAATGAAGTGCTCACACACCCACAAAGTGCTGTGACAGGTACCAGATGTCCTGGCAAAGGCCAGTCTCCACGGACCAGCACTTCCCACGTGCACACACACACATGCACACACACATGCACAAACATTGCGTTTGACCGTGATGAGCATTCCATGCAGTGCATGTCCCAAAAGCACCTGCGGTCTGACACGCAGTAAGTGGATTGTCCATTGTTGATGTCACACTAATGCCCTGCTATACACATTTAGCTTCAACCCAAGCAAAACAATGTCTCCCTATATTTTGAAGGTTTCGGCCACCTGATAATGAAAAAAACCAACAATATTCTAATCATAAGTAACACCCTGGCAAAAACACGACAACAGCGCATTGTCTTGGCAATTCAGAGCTGACGCAATCGCTTTAACACAGAAGTGAGTTAGGATCATTCTTAAACTCCTGCAGACACCTACACCTCCTCATGCACGCAGATAAAGGCAACCATTAGATGTCTGAAATGTGTTAAACTGACATTCTCGTCCACTCTGTTTGCCCACACTATTACTTTAATTTAATTCTACTTCCTGATATCTATCCCCAGCACATTTAACAGCATGTGCTCACATGGCACAGCTCCCCAAATGTAAATAGTATACTTACATCCTTAACAGACTGCGGACACATGTAAATGAATATGACAAAGCTATGTGACCTCTTCTTCATGAAGAAACATCCTATTGAAAAAGCTATTTCAGATTTTTTCATACAACTTCACAATATACTGTATGTATTCTTGGTTTAAACTTGATTTAAATAAATGATAAATTCTAAAACTATTTCTAAATCTACTCTTTCACTATTTATCCCAAAATCTAATTACGCTCTCATAGTTTAGACCTTGAGTTTCTGTCAGGACTGACGTCTGGGGAAACTTATTTAAGAGTTATGAGTACATTTTTGATGTGCAAAATCCAATTCACCCTTAATGATGAATAATCTTCATTATTATTCTATGTCCTAGATAATGTACTGTTGTAATTGATCAATATGATGCCATCTTGAACCTTCAGTGGAGATTTTCAAGAGCTCGCCAAGGCTGTAGCGTAGAAACTAAAGTATCACTCGATGTTGTCTCAACTCAAATTGCCATTCTGCGTGGGCTTTTCAACCTCATGAACAGATCATGACCAAGTTCTCTCCTTTGGATGGAAAAGAGAAAAGTACTTGCTGCTTTAAGGTTTTAAGTGGAATCTTAATGTGTGTTTTTCCTCTACTGAACAACCCTTATATTTCCTGCTGCACAAGGTCAGCACATTCACATGGCCGGAGCTGGAATTAAATAAAGAACTGCAAGAAACAATTAGCAATGCATCAATAGTCGGATCAATGGTGATGTTGGTAATTATCACTTTTGGGATACGGGAGATGGTCTTTCCTTATTGATGCTCTCTAATTCACGGGTATAACCTCAGGGCTTGCAGAATAAATCAAAACACATCAAGGTAAACCACATTCCCAATTCCTTTATGACAGATGTGAATAAACATTGCTTCATAACTTAAAATATTAATGCCTGAACTTAGCTTGCATGGTCATGGTGTCATGGTCATCACGAACTGTTTCATATTTTGACTCCAGCTCTGATTAGGTGGTTATGCTTCAAACGGCAAGCGTGAATTAATGCTCATTAACAGTTGGTGAAAACATATTAAATGGATTCAACAAATGCAATTAATGGATTTTAAAATCTTGTTTGAAATAATCTAGTTTTTGAGGAAAAGGTTCATATGATTTATGTAGCTACAAAATAGAAACGGTGTCATTTTTATTGCAAGAAATATCTCTTTTAAAATAGCTAATATCTCCTATCCTTTTTGTGCTTAATGGTTGCCTTATATTTTTGTATGTTTTGTTGTTGAATCAATATTTCTCTCATATCAAATTACATCACTATACTGTATTAATTGGGTTCAACAAATTGTATATAAGCAGTTCAATCCATATTTATTTAATGTCCCCTCATTTTATTCAGGCATGATGTCTAATGAAATGTGACACTTTATTTAATTTTAGGCAATTTATTTTAGGCTGAATGAAAAAGCAGATGCCAAATTAACTCTGACCCAGCCAATTACAGCCCATCACATGAACCCCTATCACACTAAGAAAAAAAAAGTGTACACTGCTCTCTACACCAGAACAAAAAAGCCATGCTCCCGAAGCATTTAACCAATCACTTATGCTACTACATCTAATTAATGGTGTGTTTCACAGAACCGAGCTTCAATTAAAATGTAGCCCTGGAAGGCTGGAAAGAATTGAAAAACTCAAGTCATGTTAAGTTATCCATTTGGTAGCAAAGAATTCATACAGTTCCCGCAGTGGTCAAATAGCAAAAGGAAATAAGTGCAGTAATGGGCTCAAGTCCTGTTTAGAGATTAAAGGGTTTATAAATGTATAATGTAACATTGTCAAACACTATTTCTGTGTTTGTCTTTTGAGACTATGACACCAGAATGTTCTCAGTCAGTGTATCACAGTTTCTTGTGACTACTACATATTAGGGCTACAAGTTAGTCTGCAGAATATTTTCTTGATTGATCGATTAATTAATTATCTGGTCAATAAAGTGCTTTTAAAATATTAAAAGTCACAATACGCTTGGAGATCCAGGTGCGTCTTCAAATTGGTAGTTTTATCTGACCAACAGTCCAAAACTCAAAGGTACTCATATTTGTATCACATAAGATGGAGAAAAGCAGCAAATCCTCACAAAAAATAAATAATTTAAACACTTATCAAACAATTATCAAAATATTGCAGATACATTTTTGGTAGATCAGCATAATATTTAGCTGATGACGTGTCAAATTTGCTTCCAATTAGGAACAAATGTCCAGTCGACTGCATCATTAAGGGATAAAACCTAGTGCTGGAACTATGTGATGAGATCTACATATGTAAACGTTTCTCTTATACTGTTAACATTAATTAACATATACGATGAATTCCACATTGCCTCTGTAGATGTGTCATGTTCTCCACACAGCATACTCTCCTTTCACTCTTCATCATTCCCCTGTGTTGCTATATACAGTAAGGTGCAATCCCGGACCATCAGCTCTCCCAAGAGAGGCCTTGCTACCATTTATTTTCAGTTAAACCAGAATAAACTAGCTCCGGTTTTCGGCTTTAGGCCTAATTTTAGTTTTGTCCTAGCTTACCTCTGAGCTCACGGAAGAACCAGACTCTCTCCAGACACACAGGAGAACACTGCGAGCCTGTGCACCATCTGAGCCTGGGCCCCTCAGGCTCCTGCTGTATCAATAATGCAGACATGACCACACTGATTGGAGGAGACAACTGGTGTTTAGAAGGAGCAAACCCAAAAGAGTGCTCGGTCTCTACACAAGTTAGCTCTGCTCTCGGGTTTGCCACTGATTAAGATGTACAACTGCTGGAATGATCGCTCGGCTTTCTGCAAGAGCTTTGCCACCGTGGACGTGCTATTGCTTGTATGGGTATACGCATGTATGTGCACTCACACACGCACACACACACGAGTACATGCAATGCACACACTCAGTCGCCCAAGTGAGGGAAGGCACACACAACACCCAGCTGATGGCTGATGGGTCCATTGATTTTTGAAAGCCTCACTCCTTCTTCCTCTTTTTCTTTGATTATTAATTCACAGAGGCAAAAGAGAACTGCCCAGTGCTTTTATATCTTAACTGCTCACTGACTGTGGCACCATCTATGGGAAAGATGTTCCCCACACATCTGTTTGATACGGGTAATCAATCACAAAGTCATTTCATACCTCCTGTTTTTATTATTGTAACAGGTAGCACAGCATTAATGCCTCCTCAGGTTGGACGTATGATATTGCTCAATATTGTCATATTACAAACAATATACTATATAAAACAAAAATAAAAAATTAAATTTTAATTAGAGGATATACTGTCAGTGAAATTCTATGTTTATAGGATACATCTGCAGTAAAAATGACTTCCTCAACAGTTTGATATTTCAAAATTACCTAAGTCCAGCATGATGATGAAATCAAAGTGAAAGTGCTGGATTATGGCTAAAGGGTAAGAAGTGCTGGGTGTTGAGAATAGCCAAGTTGACTAACTGGGCTCGGAGGAATTATGATTTTCTATTGCTGAAGGGTTTTTAAAAGTTATAAATGTTTTTTTAATATCAAGAGAATACAGTATACTATTAGCTATTTATTTTGTTAAAGTCTGGAAATGACTTACGGACTTAAGAACACAGCATGTAAAATAAATGCTTGCAAAGATGCAAGAGACTGTGTCTGATTTTCTTCTGCTGATGTACAAACTGTTCCTATTCTCCTTTTATGATCAAGTGTTCAGTTTGTCATTTCCAAAATTATTCACTAGAGGGAGCAAATACAATTCTCTTCAATCTTACCACACTCAGAAGACAAAAGTGGACAAAACTCACTGCAGGTTGTTTGCATTCATTTCTTTACTATCCATTTAATGTCTAAAATCAAATACAAATACATGTACACATTACATTTCAAACTCTGTATAGTACAGAAAGGCAGTTTACGTACTTCATTCTACCTTCTTCAGCATTCCTGTGCAATACTTTCCTTAGACACATTATTTGTGCTGAGAGGCTTTGACACTTTGAAAACTTTTCATTTTGGATTAAGAACATTCACAAATGGCAACAAGGATTTCCCCAAAGCAAGGCCACTGCATGTGTGTGCCTCCCAAAGATGATTTTGCAGAGGCAGCGCAGTTCAATACTGCATGCTGAGCTCTTTTTGATCAGTTGACGTAGCCGTGTTTGTTTGTCCGATGTTGTGATGCTGCTGATTAGTGAAGGCAGATTAATGAATCATAAAAAAAACTGAAAAAAACTTGTTAGAAGTGTCTTCTCCGAGGAACACCTCCATCCATCTGTGGAGAAACTCATAATACATTTTTTACTTTTCACTGCATAATTAGACATATTGATGAATATTAACAATTAAGCCTTTCAAATGTCTTATTTTATCTGACGCCAGATAAAGACTACTGCTCTTAGTGCATTAAATCCTGAGACGCTCCTTGCCGAAACATCTAAGATTCACCCAGAAGGCTGGCCTCTGCTTGCTCCATGCTAGTTGCTCCCCATATGCCCCCCTCCATGTCTGCATCCCTCAACTATCTCCCACCCTTCCACTCTTCTTTTTTTTTTTCCTTTTTCCCCCACTATGATTTTTTCCCCCCCTTTTTTCTTGTTTGATATATTTCTTTCCACCCCACCACCACCGTATTCAAAGACTTATACAATATACATGCTCCATCTGGTCAAACTTGGTGAACTTAAATATACCTGTCAAGTGCAACTTTAAAGTTTCCCTCGCAACCTCTACTAAGTCTCGCCCAATCCACCAAGGCTTTAATTAAAAAGCAGCCCCAGTTCCAGGATGTGCTTCTAAATGAGGGAGTTTGTGCTGGCAGACGAGGAGCGAGGGTCTTGCAGTGGGACCCGGCTTGTGGCTTTCATCACTTCCACTCCACGGCTCTGAAGTTCCGGAGAGGCATCTGTCTGACTTGAATTGGAAAGATGGAGAGATGCACAGTGAGAGAAATTTAGACAGAGAAGGAATTGAAGAAGCAAGACGTGAAGGGGGAGGAAGTGGGGGGGTATCATGTGGGGGCTGATACCCTCCTTTTGTTCAGACTGTGCACAGGGAAAGTGAAATGTTAAAGCTGGACTTTTTAAAAGGTAGACTTCTGCATTAATGGAGGACTTTTGCACACATGTTTGATTGCCTGCTAGTATGAAAATTAACTTGGTAGAATTTTATTTTATTATATATATTATTTCATAATCAGTTGTACTATTTGTTTTTTCTCATTCATGTTAAAAGTTAAATGCATTTTATTTTTTAAAAAAAGACTCTAAAGTGCAATTCGTGAATTTACATTTTTTTTGACTGTTTAAAAACACATAATAGAACACTGACGTGATCAGAAACGTTACGTCGAATTAGATTTAAAGCATTTATGCTGCCCTTATGGCCATGTGTATGTTTCTGCAAAAGTCTAAATTAAAAGTGAAAACATCAACTGTAAATCATGCATCTAATGAACATGCATCACGTGAGTGTGATATTGGAAATATTTTGATTTTGTAAGCCCGTTAAGAAAAGTAGAAAAAAGTCTATGGAAACAACCGTAGTGTTTTTCTCCGCTTAGTAGAAGATTTGTACATTCCTGAAAACCAAGCAACTGTGACATCTAGTGGTCATTTCCTTAAAACACAGTATTACTGGAAATGTTTTCAAAAATCTGTGGGACCCTACAAACAACTTGTCAAATTTTGAAAGCTTAAAATGATGAAGCTGTAAGACGTTGAGCATCCAAGAATTCACATCACTGGAGCAAATATTTAAACCCCCAAAAGGCTCTATAACTGTCCCAAAGCGTAGGAACATAAAAGAAAAATCATGCACATGTAGATTAAAGTCAGACTCCACAACAATTACAAGAGCAGGTATTTGCTCTTTTCTACCAGGTGGAGTAAAACACAAAAGGTGCAGTATATTCTCTATTCTTCAATACTGTACAAAACCACAAATGTTTACAGGATATATATATGCAATAATAAGAAAATCAGACAAGGTATATAAATCACTCTTTGCTTAAGGGCTCATAGCTCATAAAAATGTATCACCTTAAACAAGGGGCCCTAATTTGACTTTACTTGTTTTAAGAGGGTCAAAAGCCGAATCTGTTGAGAACCACTGGTTTAGACATTTATGTGTTATTACAATTCTAATTTAGAAGTAGTGTTAAATGTTTAATGCACAATGCGTTCTCAATTTCTTTAATTTGTTTTATTACTGTTTACAGAAGCTGTCCTTCCACAATTTAGAAATCAAAAGGCACCCAAACATCATCGAGAGCTAGACGATTCTAGGCAGGGAGCCAAAGCCCACTGAACCCTGTGAAAGGTTAGAAATTTCTCATGCACGTCTCAAGCTAGTCTCCAAGCATGCTCTATGCTTAAAGTCTGTGCTTCGGTAAGTTATTGCCAATAACAGTACGCAACACAAGGGCATTTCCATACGCTTATGGTGCATCAGTTGGACAAATATAACTTGTACTAGAAGACAAATTGGCCTGAAAGGATTACCAAAAGAATGGTTACACAAACGCCATGGTATTACTTTAATAAACATGACGATAGACGGGATTATAAATAAACTTTGCACATTTTTATCCTTTAACACAGGGACAACTGGTAGATGTGTCCGGCTGAATGATAACGTATCTGCCTGTCATTACACATCAGCTGTTCGTCTCTGATGAAGGGCATCAAAGGAAGGGTTCAAATATCAAATAGACAGTCATATGGGCATATGGAGGTAGTCAGTGACATTGTATAATCAGTGCCCGTGCTTCCTCTCTTGGATTTCTTAAATCATAATTGTTTTCTGTGCAGCTAATGGAGACATTTCTTTTTGCTTCTTAGCAGAATTCTTTTTTGTTTTAGAAGAACACAGACACATGCGGTGTCCAGCTGCTATACCGATGTGCACTAGGATTTGACCATGTGTATTCCCTCTTCTCAAAGAAGGCATAGTGGCAGAAGAACATTTGTTTCAGATGGCGTAGATCACCCTGCAATGCATTTTCCACATTTTCTCTTAGCTCTTTTGATTGCAACATTATCTTCAAGGACAGTGAGATAGACAGCCTCACTGCACTCAATTACCTAACATTATTTTTTTTCGCACAACAAAGCTAATAACTCATCAGCTCATCAACAAATGCTGCACACATTTGATGTCATTTGGAAAAATGTAATCAGTTTCCGTAAACAACAAAATAAACTTGCTCAACTCAAATTAAATATTTGCAATGCCGCAGAAGGTCAAAACAGAAAATCAGCCACAAAAAACACAATTTCTCACCACCGTCACCACAGTCATTTTCACAGAATAGTTTGTGATATCTGCTGGTTTCATCTTTGAAAGCAAACACAGGTCTGTTTAGAGAGCAGAATGCTGTATATTTGTATTTACTTATGTTTGGTCAGTATTTGGCATTCTCTTCCCATTTGATCTTTGATTCCTAATCCCTTTTTCTTTGACCAGTCTGAGTCGTGCCATCGCCCTGCCAAGGAACCATTCCAGCCTTCAAACCATTACCAATTAAGTGCTACCATGTGCAGGGTAGAGGGCACCATTGATGCTGTCACATGTTTGCCATTATGCACTACAGAAGCAATCGCAAAGGCATCAAGGCATTAAGGTTTTAGTTTTATGAGAAACGCTTTAAAAAACGTTAATAACTTCAGTTAATTACTTAGTTAATGGTCAAAACACTAAAATGTGGGAAAACCAAACGTTTTATGCTGAGGAAATGTCTGTAAAAATGCCTTATCTGTACCATATGTTAACAATAAAAGGTTCTCCAGAGATCAACACTGTCAAACAGTTGAGACCTCCACATGCTTATGGATAGATAT
The DNA here is from genome assembly GCA_036023855.1 of Gadopsis marmoratus. Classification (NCBI taxonomy): domain Eukaryota; kingdom Metazoa; phylum Chordata; class Actinopteri; order Centrarchiformes; family Percichthyidae; genus Gadopsis; species Gadopsis marmoratus. The sequence goes on along the minus strand of JAVQJF010085362.1, from coordinate 12,232 downwards.
GATTAGTGATAAATCTGCTGGCTGGCATATTTGGGACAAAATGCTAGTTAATAAGTGACTGCACTCTTCACTCTATGTCAGTCACACCGTAGTAGTCTGTTTTCATGTTTCTACGCTCCGGGACTCGGCCGTTGTAAATACAGTCACTGCAATCACTCTGTTTCATGTCCAACTGGTCTGTGTACGTTCTTTCAGCCACGTCTGTGCCTCTAAGTTTGTTTGCTTTCCAGACTAAATTTTGTTTTGTTCTTGTCCCCCCCGATTCGTTTTCTACAGTACCCCCTTGTTCCTTGTTTGCAGTTTTAATGTTTATAGTTTTGCATCTGGAGGTTTTGTTGATAAAAGGGTTAATGTGAACCAAATTGTAGTGCAGGGGACTATTTTGGAAGAAAAAGTGTCCCAGTTGCTTTTTAAAATCTTATTCTGAATTGTTGGTGGCTTCATTAGGAGCATGGATGTTACTGCACAATCTAACTTTTAATAGGTGTGTTTGTGGGAGGTGAATGGATATCTCATATGCTGTTGATTTTTCATGCCAAGATGCATAAGTACTATAGTTTGCAGTCATTTCTTTAGTTTGACAGGGTGTAAAATCTTAGTTACTGTGCCTACCATGAAATAGTCTGGGTGTGTATCTGTGTGTAAACACTATGATTCAAGTTAAAAATGAACTTCTTTTATTTTATCTTATTAATGTAAAACATAAAAATATTTTGCATAACACACCTATTCACTTCTCTGTGTCATAGTGAGATGCATCCACAGTTTCCTTGCAGAGTGGCAGCCATGAAGAGAACTGAGGGAGCACAGGACCTATAAAAAGACAACATTTTAACCAGATCAAATCCGGCTCTGATCTCATCTGGGTCCCCTGTCTCTGAAAATCTTTTTTACTTCCTGTAAACACAGACACACAACCACCGGCCCGCCACAGACCCCAGAACACACTGACACAGTCTTCCTATTTGTTGCCTTCTGCACTCCCTCATAGATTCACACCAAATCTTCTTCTGTTCCTGTCAAATGTTTCAGTGGACTACTTGGAAATTAGAAGACACATAATAAATATGTGTGTGAAATACCATGTGGTTCAAACAGTCTCTGATGCCGCCGACTATACAGACAGTTAAGCCAAGTAAGGCAAGGAAAACATGGCTATACATGCACATACACACACATGCACACACACACACACACACACAATGTTTTCCTAGTGTAATTAAATCATCCCATGCTCGGCCCACGGGATCTCCCTGGAGGGTTTAGAGGCCCACACTGACAGTCCCCATGGGTCACAGGGGTGGCTGTTTTCCTTGGACATGTTTCATGAGAATCCATGTGTTCTCTCTGGGAATTGGGTCAATCGAAAGAAAAAAAGGCACTGCAGTGGAGATCTGGATTCTGGACGTCAGTAGAATTGTTGAGCACAGACGCACCTCAGTCCCGCACCCCTACACGACAGGTGATTTCAATTGAAATCACCTTTTGGTACGTTGTTTGTTTTTCATCAAAACGCACATCCCAGGAAAACTAACAATCAGCAGAGTCAGCAGGGAGGAGGAAGTCGTTTGTAGACTTAAAAAGTGCAGTTTAGTGCCATTTATGTACTCATTCATTAATACGAACAGATTTGTTCTGTGCAAAATGAGGATTCACAGTAGATGTCAGGGGGTTTTAGCAGGGGATTCAAATTTTGCATGTTGCATGTCACTTAAGTTACAGTGTGGAAATATAGATCATTACACCGTCAGAACTTTAGTCGCAATAATAGACAAACGTTTTTGTGCTAGCGTTATTCATAAAAATGTAAGGATGTTAGAACAAATCCTAATGCTGTCAGTTGTGAGAAATGCTTTGAAAATGGACCTCCTGCTGATGTGGCGCTTCAAGTCAATCCTCAGGTTAGGCATATTGATGACTAGCCCGTTTGAGCAGAGAGCCAGCAGGCTTGGGTCATTAGCCTGGCCGCTGTGGCTACGACACCAGATGGAGGTGGAGGTATTGCTGTAGGCTGTACTGTGATCCAAGACTTCTAAACATGTAATCCACTCTCCTCTGAGGGTCCCTGACCACAGGAAGCCTCTCATGCTGCTCCACTGATCTTTACCTCATGGCCACCTTTACACATTTCACCTGGTTTCACCAATAAATAAATATATGTTTTATATGGCAATAAAGGCGTGGTGAAATGACTTCCAAAGCTTTGCTTGATTTGAAATATTGTCCGCTTTTTAAACATGCATAGGTCTGATTTCAGAAATGATGTGACACAGTAAAAGTATTAGGAACAAGCAGACCTCGAATGGTATTTCCTGTCAGTTGTTATTACCCAATTACTAACACATTATGACTAAATTGGTCTTCATGCTTTGCCAAACTGTTCTCACCATTTCTAATACTAATAATAAGTCAGCTGATGATGAGCTTTCCATATAGTAATTGGTAGGTGGTGATAATGACGATGTAGTCCAGGTTTTAGGCGACGCTGTGACTAGATGTATGGTTTTAACATGTGTTTCACACATATTATAATTATTCATGTATTACAATACAATATTTGTCAATATGTGTAAAATAGGTGTCTTATGTCTAATGTGATTGTGTGCACTACATTTCACCTGGCTGCACCTATTAGAAGAATCATAAAACTACTGTTTGTGTGTCTTTTAGGATATGCAGAAATATTGCTACGGAACACTGAAAGATTTAAAATAAAACAATGTGTTTGTGTCTGCAATTATGAAACGTATGTGTAGAGATTTAAGTGATAGACAAGGAAACAGTTCTTTATTCACTCACCTGATTCTTGTACTTTCTGTCTTTAAGGATTATATAAATGTGTGTGTGTTTGTGTGTTCGTGTGTGTGTGTGTGTGTGTGTGTGTGTGTGTGTGTGTGTATAATATACACATAAAATGGTGTTTTACTTATTGTACAGATATGCAGTAATTAAAGCAACATTTTTTTTGCTCAGACAATGTCTTCAATAATATTGTTCAAGATACTGTCATTGGAGTTTTGTGTAAATAATTAGATTTAAGTTTTGGGCTTTGGTGCAAACACTAAACTGTGTGTATACGGTACAATTAGCTATAGCTGGGTGACTAATGAAATAGGCTATTTCACTTCAGGTTTATCTTGGCAGCGAGATGTATAGACCGTTAGCAATTAACAGTCATTTTTGATAAACACAGTATCACACACAGCAGCCCTGTCTTCTGGAAGGACATTTAGTGTAAACAAGCACAGGAAATGACAATGACGATGATGTCAGGACATGCTCATGGTTTTCGGGAAGCCTGTTCTTGCACGTAGTTAGTTTGTTCATACCCTTTGCAGTCATGTGAGTGTTGAAACATCGTCTGCCTGACTGTACTTAATCCTTGTGTGAACATTAAGGGGTGAAATAAAAAAAACATTTCTCAAGCTTGCAGTCAATGAGTCAATGATGATTTCAGACATCAAATCATCACCAGAATCCCCAACATGCCATTAGGCTATTGAAACTATGATACCATTGAATGGCAATGGTGAAGTCCAGTTCTGATATGCTACATGGTTATCTCTTGATATCTGATTTGCACCTTTACAACAAGTTTTTTTTTGTTTTGTTTTGGTCATATTTTTCTCAAGATATTGTATCTCACATGTAAGAACACTGCTTAAGCTGCGTAGCAGCAGTCTTTATCGGCCCAGTGACCTCAACAAACATCTCTGAGAGAAACACACCCCACAACAATAACATAGTATTATAAGAGCACGGAGCCTGCATACCGGTTAATAACTCGTATCTCCAAACATGCAGCAGTGTTAATTGGTAGCCCTGCCCTGTCATGCCTGGCAGTGCCCATTTCCTCAGCTTTGATCATCAAACACAGGAAACCAGTCAGTGTGAGAGGCGCGGTCAGTATTACTCTGTCTACACTGAGAGTGATTGGATGAGCAATAATTAAAGGAGAAGGGGACCAACACTGAAAACAGTGGACACAAATGGACAGAGTATAGAAAACACAGTATACTGCATATGGTCCATTATTACTAGCTATTATAAGTTTGTGAATTAGTACAGTTTGACAATAAGGAATGTATTTGCAGTTTGCCCTGGTGATTCATTTAAGGGTTAATATGGTACACAGAACAATCACAATCATAATCTGTTGATGCAATGTTGGGTCACCAAATTGTGAGCCCGCATTTAGAGCTGCTGAGGCTGCACTTATCAATAGTTTTATATAAACAATGGATCAAATGTGAGAGTTGTTGCACATGAACCCACTGAAAATGACCTCCCTCATAGTTCCTTTTAGCACTAGAGAATGTTTTAGCATTTTTCATTGTTTTGATTTTCCACCCCAGCAACTTTGCTGTCTTGGTTCACTCTCAGCACGCTCAACAATGTCATCTCCAGCCACCGCAGGCTGTTGATTTCAGGGAAAAGCTCTAATAAACCCACTGCACACTGTACCTGCCCAGCACCAAACAGCAGACAGAAAACGTTAGCCACCAGCTGGTGAACACAGTGGAGCGTTTAGCAGCGAAGGAGTCCGATATTTCCTCAAAGTAGTTGGGGAAGGCCAAGGCAAAGCTAAAACTAAGTGAATATTGGACTTACATTTGTTGGGTGGACAGAAACACAACTTCAAATAATTGCTCTTGTTGCTCTATGTCTGCTGGGCGTGTAATTAAAAACATGTTTACCAGACAATTTTTATAGTCAGTGTTGTGTTTACTGTTTCCTCTGCTCCAAGTAGCCATATATACATATTGTTATAGTGCTTTAAAATTACATTATCCAGATCAAATCAGATCCTTTCTTAATGATGTCTTATTGTTTACAACTGCAGCAACACTTCAAGCCATCAGGTTCGCAGTAATGTTGGTAATTCAAAACTACGCATACGTTTTAACGTTATAGTGAAACCTGATGCTTTGGAGTCAATGAGACTTTCATTCAAATGTGAACTCACAACCTGGCAAAGCAAACATTTTTTTTATTTATGCATCGTAACTACTTATTGCAGATCTGTAAAGCATTACCAGTGTTTCAATAAGATCTTAACTCGGTCAACAGAGAGACATTTAAACCATTTAAAAGAATGCCATCTCAAGTATTACCACTTATTCATATAAATACATGAACAATTAGCTCAGATTTTCCTATCAGCTACTGCAGCACGTTATGATGATCCTTTCGGTTTGAAAACAAGCTTTCTGTTTTAATTGTCTACACAGGTGGGCCTCTAAGTATCCTTTGACCCTCGGGGGCCGAATGAGGGGCCCATTACACAAGTCAAAGGTCAGTTTAGTGCTTGGGGCTAGTCGATCTGAGCGGTGCTTAGATATGCATATCCCATGAATCACTGCAATCCCAGTTAATCAGTGTGATTATCCATATATTTTAGCTTGCGAGGCCAACCAAGGTATTACTGTTTCTTTAGCGTTATCGATTTTGTGTCAGCTGTTTTTTTTTACCTAATGCTTTCTCATTAAAGTGTGGGGTATTAAGAAAAGTGTCACTTTATTTAAGTCATTGTGTGTAAATGGTCGCACCTGAGTGCCATTTCTCTCTCTATTAATTATCAGAATAAAAACCAAGATTACAAGATGTTCTGCACACACAGACCACAAACAGACAAATACACATCCAAGGCACATCGCGCATCTCTCAGCCTGTCATCAGAGACACAATCACTGCCAGATGGTGTCAGTCATGTGGCACTGTAGCACTCAAGCTCATTGGTTCCTTCTGGCATGAATCCTAAAAACACGTAACAAATAGTTTGGTGTGTAATTTCCTTAAACAGCTGGACGCTACTTTCAGCTGTGGATTAATACACATGTGGTGCTCTGGTGAGTATTTACAGCAGTGAAATGATGTATGTGGGATCAACGCAAAATAAATCACATTGCCCATGTTCATTGTAACGAAAGAACACGTCACCCAGTGCAACAGTGTGGCTTATTGATGCGTTTTGAATAGTTTATGGACAACAACAGAGATTTATGGTGGAGTGGCTTTAATACACACGCGGTACTTAGTATGATCAATTACTTATTGGTTTGGGCTTTTCGGGGGGGTTTGTTAACGATTAGAAAAAAAAAGATAGCTTTATCGTTTAAATCTTTTAAAGGTAAAATATATTGTGCAAATTAGAAAAAAAAATCAATGCGCTTCTCTTCTACAAACATACAGTAGCAACCACAAATCCATACAGTGAGCACGCATGTATGTGTGTGTGTGTGTGTGTGTGTGTGTGTGTGTGTGTGTGTGTGGAAAATAGACTTTGCTAGAGTAACCCTAATTATTATTAACCCATTACAGCACAAAAATAGATATTTGATTACCCTTGTATGTGGCAGGACTACAGTGACACACCATTGTATGTCACTGGCTGGTGCAGCCTTCATATGGAAGCTCTTCAACCCAAAGCATTTTGTGTGATAAAAAAATGTTGTGTCTCAGTGAGCCACGACAATCAGTTGTGTCAGTTCTGCTTCAGAATTAATAATTTGAGGTCCTTCTTTATAGAAGTATCCCATATTTGCCATGTAGTTAAGAAGCAAAAGGTGTTCTAGGTGAGGCCCCATTGATTAATTTTCTCTTTTCTCATTTATGTTGAAACGGTTTGCACCAGATCACAACCTTGAGTTTTACACACTCAGTTCATTAGCTTTTATACATTTTAAGTATTCATATAAATAAAAAGCATCATACGCAGTAGTTTCATAAGGTGGTCTAAGAGAGGAAAATAAATTGGCCAAATGCCCAGCATCAAAGCAGAAAAAACACTGCAAGCAAACAAGGGAAATAAGTGGAGGGATTAAGTGTCCTGGAGGGAGGAGGGAGGGTAAGGCAGGAGGTTGGTCCAATTAAAATAGTAACTGGATGTGATGGACAGTTGGACAGAGGAAGGCATGCAGAGGGTTGGCGGGCAGGAGGGCGCCTCTTGACAGACTGCTATCACATATATCAACATAGTAGCCAGTGAAGTATAAAAAGAGCATTTTGTGAATCTCTCAGCCACCTGTAGCTAAAAACAGGAACCATGACATCCAACATTCATGTTCATTCTCCACAGCGTGTTCTTCTCTGCCAAAATTGTTTATTAGAAAGAGCCCTCACCAAGCAGATGGATGCAGTTATGAGGTGAAATACACTCAAATTATTGTGTATCAGATTTTTATCAGATAACAAGCTCGAACTGAGCAACATCTGGACGTTCAACAAGGACACGCCATCAGTCTTTCCTGACTGAGGTTTGTTATCTTCAGCTTTGGCCACTTGGTTTTCACAGCTGTGTTTACAAGTAGCATGCCATGTTCAAATTGTCCACAGATGTCTTTCAAATGTCACCTACCTGAAGTAAAAAATTGCAAAGTGTTGACCACAGCTTCAGTGGCACTTTATGATTTGGGTGAGACTTACAACACACTAATTAGAAGTCTTACAGAATATAATTAGAGATATCTATGTTAAAAAAAAGAAAAGAAAACCACAGCACAAAAAGTCTAAAATCTATATTTCATCTGAAACTGTCTGATAGACAGCGTTATAATTATGTCCCAGACATTTTGAGCATGCACTCACGGGCTTTCTGATAGGGAGAAGCAAAGTGCGATGGGCTCGGACTCTTGTGTTTATCAGCGCGGTTAGGTTCTGTCCGACAAGACCCAGATTGTAAGCAGGAATGTGTCTGGCTGTAAGTGCCAGGTCAAAGACTCCACTATCAGTTACCCTGTCATCTGAGAGCTGATGTGTTTAGCATGTCAAAGCAAGCATTGGGTCTATACATTACTGCAACAGTTTTGAAAGTTAATAGCAGAAGGATTTTGCTTAGCAGAAATGGTTTCATAATCATTATCCTCCTGAATGACAGCGTTTCACTTGTTGATGCCATTGTGTAGCTGCTACGTTGTACGTTATAACGAACAATCGCCACTTTAATTATTTGGTAGAAATTCTGCATGAAATTGAGTTCATGATCATTCAAAACTATATGTACTTTTGCTAAATTCAATTTGGTACGGCTAGCAATAGCAGAGTAAAAATGGTGGGGCTAATTAAAGTAAAATAGCTTAACATTACATACTACCTCAGTTATTATCCGAGAGTCCCTAGCCACATCTATTATCTACAGTATTACCTTTATGCACACTGCTCCTGGACAATCCTGTCTTCTGCAAATGATGTTATTGCCGCACCAATGAGACACCAGAGAATCTAGAAGGCGCTGTTTCCCAACAACCATAAAAGCAAAATTGCTTTCTTTCAATTTTTAATTAATTAATTATCTAATTGATAAATTAATCATTTGTGAGAAACCTCAAGGCTCAGTAATTGCCCAAACTTTTCTTCTCCTTCTGTAGTACGAGTGTCATGCAATGCCACATTACAGCGCAAAGAAACTATCTAGCTTTCCTAAAATGAACCATACTGCTAATGCCGCTTGCTAGTGGCGCTGACTCTACGCATGGCACACAGAGCAGAATCAGCATCATCATTTAGCAAAATGTTAACAAATGAAACAGGCACCAGGTTGCTGCAATCTTTGCTAATCTCCTACAGATGTTCCTTGTATTCAACGTGTTCAAATTGGCCATCACGTTCCCCCGTGTATGGACAGTCTCACCTTCTCCTGACTTCAGCTGCTGATGTCGGGAAGACTGAGTCATCCTTTGGAAGTGGTTGAGTTTGGGAATAACAAAGTGCTGTCTGGTTGGAATGCCGATCCGAGATGTGAAGTAGCAAAGACACACCGGCACTGTACACTGCCCTTCAGGACAGCTGCCCCTCTTACTCAGACTCTTCAGGTGGGGAATCAGGATTACTTAATAATTACTTAATATTTAAGATATTCTTTTGAGCTTTTTTTTTTATTGGTCTCTATAGGGACAGCTGAAGAGAGACAGCAAATGCGAGAGAGAGAAAGAGACGTGCAACCGAACTGGAGTCAAACCCGGGCCTCTGCGGTAAAGCACAAAATCTCTGGGTTGTTAATTAAAATAATTTTAGTCATCATGGCTTCTCTTTTAAACTCTGACTAAGATTTGAGTCTTATACAGCAATGACATGTTGTTCATCGGTAGAAATGGCCTCTTGCCCAACGTCAGCTGGGACCGGCTGGATGGTCAAAATTGACCTTTTGTTGTACTGTAAGTCAAAACTTGGGTCTCTCGTGAGATGAGAGAGGACAGGAAGAATTATAACTGCAAGCAATTTTGATTGTTGTCGTGCTTTAGATTTTTTGACTTCTGGCCTTAAAAAAAGACAATTAGCTATTAGCTGTTTGTGCAGACTCATCGTAGTCAAGTTGCACAAAAGATAACGCCCTGTCAGTTATTATTAACCATACACCTTCAGACAGCTGGAAGCCATGGTGGAGAAAGTTGCAGGAACTTCACAACAGCCAACACAGACTTCTCCACGGGCCCTTTTCGTCAGATATCATCATCGCCGCTTTGACAAAGCTTCCCTCCCTCTAATTACAATCTGTTAATGTTATTATATTGATTAATTTCAGATGAAGTCAAGTGCTGGCACTAATCAGGCTATTAATTAAACTCCTCCATCAAGACTCACATTTTCACTCATGCTGTAACTTTTTGTTTTGCGTGAACCATATGTCCCAAATTAATATAGCCGGGCGGTATACTGAGCCCTCTTCACTCTGTCACTGCTTGTCACAGTAGAATTGGCCTCAAACTTATTCTCTTCCTCTCTCTCTCTCTCTCTCTCTCTCTCTCTCGCTCTCCCTGTATCTCTCTCTGTGTTCTTTCTGTTTTCGTGCAAGTGTCCCAGTTAAGAAATTGCTTACATCCCACTCAGTCTGGGGCTGGATTGAAATTTCCCATAGGGTATGTACCAATATGCAGAGAGCACACTTCGACAGATGCCATCAGAGAACAAGCATATGAATTACCAGGCAGTCTGCCATCTTTGAGTTCAGACAGCATGGCATTAATATCTGATTACGATCCAAACAACAACACAACAACAACATGAAAGCCAAAGCAACTGGGAGCAGGTAAAGGTTTCATCATTTATATATTAATGGATTTACTAACAAAGACTCTACTACCCCCTCAAAAGTTAAAATGTCATAGAAGCTGCCAACAATCAAGGGACTTCGGAAAAAAAGAAAAAAAATAGGGGTAAGAAATCAGATGCCGTCAGCAAATCACGTTCCAATAAATTAAATATCCGTCACTGCTGACCATAACTAATTCAGAAGTCATGATAAATTTATGACTACAATTAAAGAAAACGCAAACCCTTTCATTTTAAATGGCTGTAAATATTGGCATTACCCAATTAAGTCACACTTGACTGTAGGAAAAGTACCTGCAAATGAACCATCAACACTGAACCTATGTGTTCTAGGAGGAAGCATGCAAGTAGCCTAGGCATGACAGTGTTTTATGGGAAAGGTTATATGGGAAAGCTATATTAAGTATACAGTATATTTGCATGATCCATGATCCAAGCTTTATATCAAGAGTATAACATCACCATTGGTCAATAGTTCAAATGTCATGATCATTCCCTGACCTTAACCAAGTCGCTTTTGTATGCAAACCTAACCAAACCTTACAATAGCAGATAAGAAAACTGTGATAGGAATCATTTTTATAGTGGTCATAGGCATCTTGGAATGGAGAACTATGAAGCAGCAGGTCAGAAAATGCTCATATGTCTTGAAATGGTTTACAAATTTGCATATTCTGTCATTTAGTTTGGATGACTTGGTGGGCAAAAAAGAAGCCTTTAACAAAAGGTAGAATGTGATGTTTAACATCAGGAGTGAAAAATTAAGAATTGGAAACCCACATTAGAGCCATCTCAGAGGATATTCAGGCATTGCCCTTTGACACTGAAGGTCTCAGGGAAACAGCCAATCTGAGTGTATGTGTGTGTGTGTGTGTGTGTACGAGTACGTTCCTTCCCCCAGATTTCTCTTTCTTTCATCATATAGGGTTCTCAGGTGAAGATGCATTTCTGTCACATCTGGTGCATAAATCAACTCTGTACTACTTATTAATGCTACCTATTTGCATTCCTTTGATATAGATAATATTATATTCTCGTGAATAAAAAATAATTCAGGATGATACAATCACATTTCCGTACATAGCTATGTATGTTCTACAGCCAGCATTTACAAATATACTTGAAACATCCTGAAATACTCACACAAGTGTATCAGTTTAAATAAAAATAACTGAAAAATTGTCTTTAATTTTAGTCCATTTTGATGGAAAATCAATGGAAAATCATCTATTTATTGGACCACATCTAGTTTTAACACAAATGTATCTATTTGTTTGTTTAATGTATTCCGTAGAGTATTGGCCATTTATAACAAATATGCCCTGAATTCCACCAGACAACATATTCATTTTTTAATTGAGTGGTTTTCCCCATTTAGCTGTTGCTGTGTCAGCTCTCTGGCAGCGGGAAAAACATATTGTGGTGACTTTGATAGCCCTCTTCCTGCTCTCAGCGTGCATCATGATTAATGGTCCATTTTGGAATCCATAATGGACACTGATGTAGAAGCACTCTTCTCGCTTGACATTGTCTTCTTCTTCTTCTCTCGCCAGGCGTTGACATATCTTACACAGACAACGCTGTTTGTTTGGGTTGTGGTGTTTTTTGTTGTTGTTCGTGTGTGTTTTTTGTTTTGTTTTTTGCATACAAGAAAAAATAATGTATTGTTTTCTTTGGGATTTTAATATTTTCTCATTTAGAGGTTTGGTTATTGAAGGGAATGCTCATCTAGACTTAAGCACTTTTCCCCAACCTTGTAATTGACCACACTGTGATTATCCACATTTTATTTTAAAGCTTTATTACAACACTGCATCTGAAGTTCACAATTAGGAAGAGTAAGAAAGTATGATGTGGTTCGGCCACCCACAAAGCGGTTAGTCTGTAAAAGTAAAGGCAGGCTGATGGTTAGCTCCCACTTCCCGTCACAGTTTCCCCCCTCTCGAATGAGGGAAACATAACATCACAACATGGACACTGACTTCCTCGTGCCTTACTCACTCCCATCTAATCTCTGCTGCCTCTCATGTGATGAAGCAGTTGCATGTAATGTATGTGAGTCAGAGAGGGATTGAAAGAGAAGGTAGGAGGTATTTAAGGAAAGGGCCAGATTGGAGGGGCGTTGGGTTCCCAGAGGCCCCTATGTTTGTGTGTTTGTGTGTTTGTGTGTGTGTGTGTGTGTGTG
>JAVQJF010085356.1:0-13503 GCA_036023855.1 Gadopsis marmoratus | reverse complement strand
TGTCCTGACCATGTCTACATGCCTAAATGCATTGAGTTGCTGCCATGTGATTGGCTGATTAGATATTTGCGTTAACGAGCAGTTGAACAGGTGAACCTAATAAAGTGGCCGGTGAGTGTATATATATATCTATATATATAGATGTATAGATATATATATAGATATATATATATATATAGATATATATATATAGATATATATGGAAATTCTCTAACCAGTTAAAAATGATATTTCCTTCTCATCTTATGTCTTGAATGAGATTCCACTGGAATATTGTGCAAATGTACTGCTAACTGCTAGCCTTTCAACACCTGCAAAGAAGGTGATGGGGTGCAGAAAATGTTACAATTGTACGATTAATGCAAACAATGTAGTGCATCGTGTCCATCATAACAGAAGTTGAAAACAGGGAGTGGATCTGTTTTTTAATAAAAGCACAATATCTGCAGTCTACACTGGCAAACTGAGCTATCTGTCTAAACCTATTTGCCATGTGTACATTTGGGAGTTCATAGTCCCATAAGCTGTTACCAGGCTGTGAGAAGACTGCAGAGCACAGGCTGGGCCCAGAGGTAAACTTGACCTATCATGGCAGAGAAAGAGCTTCAAGTCTCTGGACTGTTTACTCTCCTCCATGGACATGCAGCTCACGTAAGTCCCAACCAATAACATGCCGTGAGGGTGGAGGCAGAGCAGAGTTGAGATTGTGGGGTGGGGGGAGAAAGTGATGACAGTGATGGTTTGGAAAAAGAGACAGCTGGAGGAGTAGATAGACAGTTCGGTAAGGAGATCTTAAAGTCTGGACTTCTGTAGGAATGTATCATGGCTGAAGCTCCAGTAAGGTGGATGCTCTGTGTTGATAGTCAAGTGGCTGAAAAGCCGAGGGGTGAAAGTGTGTGTGTGTGTGTGTGTGTTACTGTGACATCTTAGTATGTGCAAATGTTGTTAATTATAGGGACACTTGAGATGGAAGTAATGAATTACATGACCAGCCGCTGTCAACTCTATATAGTTTATACATCTTTGTGTTGTCTGACTTGCATCATTCTGCAGATAGTGGCACATTATTTCATTTCTGTAGCTTAATAATGCTTGTTGTGCCCACTGTGCCCACCACGGTGAACATAGCGCTTTAATTGTCTGAGGTTATTCCTCTTCTCTGGATAATTCTATTAAGGTTACTCTGAGGAAGGCGGTCGTATATTTATAATTAATGATTAATTGTATGCACAGTTTGCAAAGTGCCTCTATAGAAAAGGAATTTGCTGGTTAGTATAAAAGAGCTATGTGTGTGTATATGTTGGCACATGCACTTTATTTTGTAGCCTAAAGGTGTTCTTTAATTTAAGAGTTGTACAAAAATGGACCTCTCTACTAACGCTTTCATAACCTTGCTAATGAGAAAATGGCATTGCAAACAGTTTTATAAATGAAGAAAACAAAACAAGACTTGGTGAATTCCTGGTTCCCCAATAAACAATGCTGACAAATCAGCCCTTGGTAGAACCCTTTGCTGTACAGCAAAGACAACATATTACACCCAAGTGGTCATACAGTTTTCATAATCTGTGTTTTTTAAAATACATCAAAACTGTGTTATAAGCTCTTCTCGGTGCAAATAAGAAAAAGGTATTGGACAGTGTGGATGACCTTGTTAATGGAAGGAAAATAGAGGTGTCATTTCTCTTTTGGGCCCCGTAGAAATGCAGTAAGATACAAATTCCCTTCCCCCAGAAAAAATCTGCAGGCGTATATAGTAAAGCATTAAAACCCATAATCCATAAATCACAACGGCAATAAAAGTTTCAGCCATTTTCCTGACCACTCTTCTTTCTTCCCTTGGGCACTCTGCACATAGTTTGCAATCCCTGCTGTGGTCCCCCCTCCGACTGCTAACTCAATTCTACATCCCGAGGCTTTCCACGTCTCTGAGGACAGAAGTCCCTTTGAAGGTGCCCTTAACGCTCTAGGGAGAAATGTATTATGAGGCAGATGTATAAAGACCGAGAGGATGGAAGAGAGAATGTCTGCCTGTGTTTCATATCAGCAGGAGGTGACGGCTGTTAGTGGGAGAGCAGATAATTTATTTACACTGAAAAATCTCTCATATCTGTGCCTGTGCTTTTGTGAGTGATGTTATCAAGATTACCGGAATTACAGAGCACTGTTCACACTTGCTGTCAGTGCATCGTAAAGGTAGGATGTAGCAGGGTCACATACTGCCAACATGTGCCCACACTCATTCCCACCAAAGAAATTAAAGAATCCATTCCATAATGAGTGGAGAAGAACAGCAAATATGGAGTGATGTGAATCATACGTTATGGCCTTCATAGTCACCTGATAGCTTCTTCCATTTCGGATCCGGTTCTAAGTTGGTAAAATATTCAGATTGCGTTAAGCTCTATGGCCAACGAATCCTTCAGATTGTTCATTCAGGATCCCTCTCAGATCGTCTGTTTTTAGGCTTTTTCTGACTCTACAGCTGACGTAAACAAACCCAAACTTACTCCAAGACACAGCTGTTAACAGACTGACTGACTGAACATGGCCGACCAAGTGTGGAGACACCACCAAAGTCAACCAAACAACTGCCAAATGTAAAATTAGTGTGGGTGGTATAGAGCGATAGGAGTGCCACAAAAAAAGAATACATATGTAAAAAAATAAGACAATAAATGTGGAATTATAAAGAAAAGTAAATAAAAGAATAAATGTATATAATGACAAATAAAATATAAATTATCCCTTAACTTTTCCATTTTGCTTTTGCTATTCATCAAAACGACCCGTGTTGGAGTCAAACCTATAATGGCACAACGTGACTTACCATTAGAACTGATGCCTTACGAAGCCACGGAGATAGAGCAAATGGGGAGACTGGAGACAACATTGTGACATTCACACTTAATAATAAAACCTGAATGCATCTAAAATGTGAGCCAAATGTTGCATTATATATATTGTAGCCATACAATATAATGCTTTACAATGTATTCTGGCAATACTGGCTGCCTGATCCACCAAAATCAACACTTTACAGAATAAGCAACATCCCAGCTCTGGTTTGAATAAAAAAAAGTGTTAACATGTGTTTACATGTAACATTCTAAATTCAAATGTGTTACACAGCAGGACTTACTCATTACTGTGACAGAAGGAAAGTCAACAATAATGATAGTAATTATTTTTATTTTATGCATGTTATGCAGGAATAGTCTCTGTGGAGAGATGGCCTACAGAGTGTGTGGTACCACTGCATGTGGTGCACTCTGTAAGGGAAATATTGCAAACGCACATTTCAATGTCGTACATTTTCACATGTTAATCTGGGTGTATCACGCTTTGCCACAGCTAACTCCACACTGCGTTCGAGCTGTAAACAGACTGTGTCTCACTTACAGGCGGCCTGACAGTTTAAACTGCAATCGACTCGACGTCAAGTTAATAACAATATCTAGTAGAAATAGAAGATTGACTACATGAACATTTAGTAATATTTTAGTTGACGTTTGCAGTATTTTGAACAGGCATCAACACAGTCACCTATGCTAAAAAGCTCCTGCAGGATTCATGTCTACATGAATTGATTACTCAGCCTGGGCATGAAGGCCCGCCCAAAGCCATTTGATTGACAGCTTGGCCAAGACCCGGAAGCATCCTTGCCACTGTCGCCTAGAGCTGGAATTGTTCGGTCTATACATATAGAATTGGTCTAGACTTGCTATATTAACAAGTGCAATGAGATAACTCTGTTATGATATAGCGCTAAATAAATAAAATTGATTTAATTTGAATTGAATAAGGGAAAAGCAAAAGCAATGTGGGAATAGCAACAGGGAAAAGAATAAGGAAACATTAAGGGATAATTTTATATTTAATTGTCATTATATATATTTATTCTTTGACTTATTTCTCTTCATATTTCCACATTTATTGTCTTACTCTTTTACAGATTTATTCTTTATTGTGGCACTCCTATGGCTCCATAGGGTGGGTGTCCTCTCGACAAAGGAAGGAACAACAAGTCTGAAATATTGATCAGCCTGCTGCCGCTGTTACACCAGATTCTGAGACCCGTCAGATTCTGTGACCTACAGTACAGCAACAACCAGCTAACGTTCACGGCTTCCATCCAGGCCTTAGGGGTGGCGGAATAAAACAATGAGCCCAGCCTCACATCCTCAGTATGTTTATATGTGGTTCAGGTTTAATACTGAGCTAAATAAAAACATTCCACCTTCATTCCACCAAACAATCTGTCTAAACATTTTTTTTAAAGGATTTGAAAGGATTCAGGTTTGATAATCAGATTCAGATCTGGTAAACTGCAATGAACCCCCATTCCTACAGTTACCAAAGCGTAAAACCTAATTGTATGGGAGATTTGGGAGCGACGTGATAGATGGCGCTTTTCACCACCATCATGAAACACCAAATGAGAAAAATGTTTTGGATGAATGATATAGGCTCATAATAAAACATGTTGTTTTATTTTCCTTTCATTTGTCACCCATGTATGTCTGCAGTGTCTGTAGCCTTATTTAGATGTATGTTGTATTTAGCTATATTTGTAAGTGTAACTACTGAGCATGTAGATGGACAAACTGCAAACGTACGTAGCATGATATGTTTCTATACTTAGACGTTTTATTAAATTTGCGCTATAACAAATGATCAGCGTTAAAGTAGAGACTGTTCTCCCAAGAAAAACATCATCAGTCCTTTCAGCATATTTACCTCCAAATGTCAAAGACCTCTAGTATCTCTAGGAATTATGACTTTTGTCAGTCGAGAGCAAAGGAGGAAGTGACGTCATTCAGAGCCACCAAGTCTGCAGAAGGAGGACGAGGTGTTTCGCATTTTCTACCAACAGTCAGGTATAGTTTCCTTTAATCTTGACCACCATCGTTCACCATCTTAACCAAGCAGATAATTCTCAGTGACGGAGCTAAACGCCCCCCAACAGGACGGAGGTTTACTGTGTCTCCAGCTTCAAGTTTCTGGGTGTTTGTAACATCCCATTCTGTGCTCCTAGGTTCATTTCCTGTTTAATTTTGGTAGTCTATCCTGTTGTGTGTATCTCTGTCAGCCTGTTTGTCCATTCCTGTTTTGCATATATACCTGTGTTCTACTTCTCTTCAGTTGCCAGTTCATCTCAGTACCTCTGTCTTAGTGTTCATTCTCTCTGTGCATTTGTTTTCCTGTGCATGATTCTTGCCTGTGTTTTTTGGATTACGGCCTTGCCTGTCCATGCTGGATGTGTTTGCCTGCGTGGACTGAACTGTTTGCCTTCCTCCCCTCTGGGTGGCGCTACAGGACTCCTCGTTCCAGGTCCAGCAGGCTCTGGAGCAGCTTCTACTTTCCAGCTGAATCTTGTTGAATTCTGCTGCACTTCAGTGATAACCCCACACACACCTTGAAGAGTCAGTGGCACACCAACGTCATTCAGATACATCCACTGAGGAACACATCTGTACAAAATGTAATCTCATTTCACCCAACAGTTGTTGAGATATTTCAGCGGGGACCAAAAGTGGTGGCCTGACAGAGCGACGCTGCTAGCATAGCTAAACATGACAATTCTCACCAGAATACTTAAAGCATTGGTTGTTCAAATGCTTGCATGCTGCTGGCATGAAGCTCTTGTGGCCCTGTGAATTAAGGACTGCTGTCAGCCAGAAGCAAGAGAGGTACTTGATAGTGTAGGAGTGCAAAACATCTCAGGGTGAAGCTCGGGGTGGATGATTAAATCATCAAAGCACGAGACCAGCGTTTCTTACCCATCGCCAAATGAAAATAGTGCTCACAGTGTGTAAACTTAAGGGGCTACTCCAGTGAATTAGCTTTTCACTTCCCTAAAGTTGAGCATTGACGAGAACCAGCAGCAGTAAGTGATGTATATCGCACCTTTTCAAGGGCAGAAAAGTCCTTCTCAATAAAACACAGGGGAAAAAAACACTGTAAGAAAAAGTCATGAAAATAAGGCAGAAAGGAAAGTCTCAACAGGTTGAGCTGTTTATTAAAAGGTGTCTCTTTTTTTTGTATGTAATATTAATGTTAGCCTCAGGAGCTATGGACATATTTGTACAAACATTTTGTCCTTTTTAAAATATCAAATTTGTAGTAAACATCTGCTGAAGCGGTATAGAGCTTATAAAGTGTGCTGCTCTCAGTCTGCGTCATGCATTGGTCATTGTGGCTCTGCAGTGAAAACAAAATGAAGATGGACGGTAGCGTCCAGTCTGTAAATTTCAAAACGAGACAAGACTTTGCTTCTCCCTTGAAGACCCCTGGGGTTGCCTTTAGCTTAGCAGCATCAGTAAATGAATAATTTCACCTTCAGGGAAAATCGTGAGAGGCTTGTGCCAAACACACAGTATGCTACAACAAACTGAGAGAGGCCCTCTGCTCTTCTCTTTATATTTCACCTCTTGGCCAAATTATACACAGCCATGGAATTTATTTCCACTGCTACGCTGAACATACTCAGCTGTATGTGCCTGTAGATGCAGATGATCAATACCAGATTCTGAAATTAGAGGCCTGCTTGCCCTGCACGTCAGTCAAACTGTGACTGTGGAACGCCACATACATATGGACTTTTACTTAAGTAGAATTTTGAATGCAGGACCTTCGCTTTTTATTTTTTTTATTTTAACAGCGTGGTATGACTACTTTTACTTAAATAAAGGTCAGATCTCAACACTTCTTCCTATACTGCTCACTGGACTCGTGTCCTGCATCCCATGTATTGATAGATTTAGGCTACTAAAACTCTTTGGGGGTTATGAGAAGATTGCGGTCTTTTGTGCTGTTTCCTTAACACAACCACACAAATATGAATCATGCTTTAATTGCCATTTACTTATGTGTCTCCATGTCACTGTTTAGGAAACACAAACATCACAGAAATGCGTTTCTGTGATGTCCACACGAGCAAACACCTGGGACTTAAAACATCTTGGTGGTGCTGACACAAAGTCAGGATTTTGTCCAATTTTTACATCAGAGTTTTTCAGACTGTGAGGTGCCTCCTCTGGAGGGAAGAGAGGTGAGTCAAGTATACTGTGTGAGGTGAAAGGGACAGGTGCATGCAGGTGTGTGTTAGTTATTGTAGTTTGGCTGCTGATTTGAACGCTCTCTCCAACACGGTCAGCGGATGGAGCTGCAGCAGAGACTCACAGTGTCAGACGTCCTTGACCCTGTACTGCGCGGTGCAAACTTTACTGTGTACGATGACAGATTAAAGAGCACATGCACAAAGGATCAGTAATAAGAGAAGGGAGCAGGAGGGCTGCTACACTGGCATTCTCTTGATTTAAGATGACTAGAGGGAAATATTTCAGAGGTTTTGACACAAAAGAGCAAAAAATGGCACAAATGAAATTGGGATTAGTTGGGATTTTTATTAGTTATCGTCATGGCTGGACTGTGCGGTTCTGCGTTTCCCTGTGTTTTGCTGCTCTCCCGGGTCATTTGTGTTTCTCATGTGGTTGTTCGTGTTTGGACTTCTCTGTTGTTTGCACCTTCCTGGACTCTTTGTGGATTTATCTTGTTTAGACATTCCCCGTGTTTCCAACCTTTGGACTTTCATGCCCCCTGCCTTGCCTGCCTGTAAGTATCTTTGTGTTTCAATAAACCTGTCATCGTCCCCCCACCACCCACTTCGTCTGCTTTTGGTCCTTCCCCTACCTGTCTGCAACCTGAGAGCCTCAGTTATTTCTCTAGGTAGTCTCTGCCTACTGTAATTCTAGCTCTCTCTATTTAAATCACAAGTTGTGTAAGTCAGTTTAAAGATATCTGTACTGCAGTCAGAAATGCTAAATTAGGCCAAATGTAATTAGTATTTTTAGATGAATGGAAGTCTTCAGGGAGCATATCTGCATCTGTGTGCATGCATGTGACTTTATCTGTGAACTTATATGGACGTCGGCCTCTTTGGGGATTTGAACAGATTGTGGCAAAGCAGTGGTGGGGTAATCCCTGTCCTCTCAGTGGAGTCCAGCTGTGCCAGAATAATACTTCAGCAGGAAGTCGGACAACTGAAGCCGGAGGGTCAGAGGTGAAGCTGTCAGTTTTTTAGTGTGTTTCTGAATTGTGTGGAGCAGCTAGTGGGGCTACAAGGATTTAGCACATCTTCTAAATGCCCTGTGGGATTACCTCTTTACAGGATTAGATTTCACTGGCTACCACAGCCAAAGGGGGCTGGACAGGAAGTTCATGGCAGCTCCCCGCAGAGAGCTCCAGAGAGGCTTATATAAATATATAAATAATTTTAGATGTCAGTACACCCGTCACTACATACTCCACACAAGGTTTTTAGTCAAATACACAATGAGAGACAAACTCATTAAAATGTAACAAAACCATTTAATTTTCCACAGTTTCCTACATAAATGTTTGTTTGGTGGTCCAGAATTCCTTCATGGTGATGTAAGAGATAAGATCAGAGAGACTTTATTGTCCGTTATTATCTGTCTGTATACAGTGCAGTACATAGTGGAACAAACTCATCTTTTTACTGGTGCAAAGCACAAAGAACGATGCACCACTCAGACTACATGAGGTGCAACAACAAGATACAAAAGAAGGTTCAAACAGTGCAATGTGCAGGACAAAACTGTGTTAAAACAAAGTATAAAAATACTGAGAGTATAGCACAAGTGTAACGCAGTAGCAGCGTGCGAGTCCCTGGAGATATATGTATGCAGTAGGTTGTTGTGCATTCTTGGTCAGGGAGGTGCAGTTGGAGGTGCACACCATGAAACTTGGTGCTCCTGACCTGCTCCACGCAGCGGCTGTTGATGAGAAGAGGGTGGTGGGCAGCGTGGGCCTTCCTTTACTGGCAGAAGATTAGGATTATGATGACAAAGGTCACAGTATCCAGCAAAAATACAGGAGTATACTAACTTCAGATTAACATTGAGGCACAGTGGCTTGGCTGGCAGCCACACACACACACACACACACTACAATCATTAAGATGTTAAAAACTATCAGACTGTCGGGCCTTTCACTTTTCTGATGAGACTGAATTGAATGGACTCCCTTGAATTGTATTGTATTGTATTTTAACTTGCATGATTGACAGATTGCATCGGTCTGACAACTGAATTAAGAGTATGGGATCAAATGTACACACTGAGTTAAAGAAACTAAGATGATATAAAGTAATGTAAATACAGAATATTTAATAAATACAGTAATCACATTAATAAAGTTAAACAATGTCAGGCGTGCTGATATATTTTCCCACGGATCCAGTTTGAGCCGTGTTTGCCAACCGCCATAAAACACCGAGGAGGAGAAGCAGGACTGTTACGTAATGTTACGTTCAACGTGGTTACGTAATGTTACGTTCAACGTGATTACGCATTTGGTTACGTCAAGACGTTGCCTGCTCAGTCACACAAGGTCGTCGTAGCAGTAGTGCGCCGCCGACATGATGTCCCTCGCTGCCCGGTCCGGGGCTTTTTCCCCTTACCTGCAGGCCACAGCGTTCACGGTCGCCGGTCCCCTGAAAGCTCTTGTCCCCGCGGTTGTTGTGAAGGGGGAGAAGATTGTGCTGCAGCCGAAGAAGCAGTTCCTGTGCCGCGAATCGCTGAGCGGTCAAAGCCCAAAGACGGGGCCTGCCGTCACAGTTAGCATCAATGGTGAGTCTGTCATTGACTGCTAGCGTTAGCTGCTAGCAAGCCGTTAGCCTGCAGGTTGTTAGCCGAAACCCTGTTAGCCTGTGTGGCTTGAGGTCATCCGCTGCCAGAGAGAACGTTGCTCCTGTTCCGTGTGTCCGCGGCTGACTGCTGGACCTTTCTGTGGGTCGGAACATGCAGAGCTTGGACAGTCTGCCTTCACCGACTGTATCAACTGGCGTTAGCGGTTTCAAAGACACGGTGGCCGGTGTTCCGGGTCCTTCGGTCGCCCCCGCGACTTGTTTAGTAATCGGTACCGAAACGCTTCGGTTAGTGTTTTCTTTTCGCATGTGAAAAGTGGCTAATGATTTCACCTGCATTTTGTTACATATATGATGATGATGATGATGATGACGGGCGTCCAGGCTACATCTCTGGTAGAAAACTGACTAACTCCTCGGTGTGTAGAAATGGAGCTAAATAAAGATCTATGCACATTCCTCTTGGGAGTGGATCATTCCTAGATGTTGGAGGCAACAGACTGCAGTGTGGACAATAACAGTCTGATCGCCTGTTTATATATTAAAAAACTATTCATGCTCCATTTTTTTATTTCTTTTTTAAAAGCCTCCATTAGAATCGGCTACACACGTCGCTTCCCCTGCAGCCGCGATGCAGCACGTGGATCCGGTTTACAGTGGCCGTTAGTGTTCGCTAACCGATGACCCCTTTTGGTTTTTGTCTGCAGGCTGTGCAGGTGTCCGATTTGCCCACACAGACATCAAGATACCAGACTTCTCCGACTACAGGCGCCCAGAGGTGCTGGACCCCAACAAGTCTTCCCAGGAGAGCAGCGATTCCAGAAGGACCTTCTCGTACCTGGTCACCGGCGCCTCAACTGTGGTGGGCGTCTACGCTGCCAAGACGGTGGTCAGTCAGTTTATTTCTTCCATGAGCGCCTCGGCCGACGTCCTGGCCCTGTCCAAGATCGAAATCAAGCTAGGCGACATCCCCGAAGGCAAGAACATGACCTTCAAGTGGAGAGGCAAACCGCTGTTTGTCCGTCACCGCACAGAGAAGGAGATCGCCACAGAGGCGGGCGTGAACTTGACGGAGCTGCGAGACCCTCAGCACGACAAGGACCGGGTCCTCAACCCCAGCTGGGTCATCGTCATCGGGGTGTGCACACATCTGGGCTGCGTGCCCATCGCCAACGCCGGCGAGTTTGGCGGTTACTACTGCCCCTGCCACGGCTCGCACTACGACGCCTCAGGCCGCATCAGGAAAGGCCCCGCCCCCCTTAACCTGGAGGTTCCCTACTACGAGTTTGCAGACGATGACATTGTGATAGTTGGATAAATGCCACTCTTCAGACTGAGCTCTCGTTGTACAACAGCATGATATCAGTATGATACAGGTGTAATAACGCTGTGTTCATGTCTTACTGGGAAAAACTGCTCACACCGGTTACAGCTGGTGCTGGTTTCTTCTCTGCAGTAGCTATCACTTAGTGTCACAATTTCTCTCAAATATGACAGCAGATCTACCCGTACTGGTAGTCACGTCCATAATGAAAGCTCTGCTGCTTTCTTCTAACGTCTTGTCTATTATTTTAGAATGAAGAGGTGAACACGGGGAAGAGCTCGTCTCCTGAACATGACCTAAAACGCCTGCTTATCTCATTAAGTTATACTCCATCTCATTAGCAAAGAACAAATGTTGTGTTTGGGTCTGGTTAATAAAGATTTCTATTTTATTTGACAACCTGGACTCGGCCTTTCTGTGCTTTGTTTCAACAGTGACGTACTGTTTAGAGCAGGACTCTGGTGGTTAGCCATGTTGGAACCTGGTACTGAGGACATGAAGCGTTAGTGCTACTGAGAGGTACGGGTGTATCCCAGTCGCACAGCGTTGATACATGAAAATGCTGAAATTCAGTTACTCTCCTGAAAAATGCTTGATTTTTAAAAATATTGGTGTTTCCGCTGCACAATCACTCATGTAAACAAAACATGTTTTAGTATTTGAAATGAAATGATCCTGCCCTCTTAGTTTGTCTCCTGGCATTTCTAGTAGCAAAGTCTTTGAGAGTATGGAAATATTTGGTTTAGGTATCTTGAAAGTATTTGAAAAGTACTTGAAGTGTGTTCTTAAAAAGGTTATGCAAACCCTGAGTACTTACTGAGAGTGATTGTACTTGGTAACATCTTTTAAATACAGTACATGTTTGGTTTAGTTTTTATCCAACCAGTATGGATGGACATTGTAAGTATGTTTTGAAATTAAGTATTTTTCCAACATTTCTGATGGTTAACATTTCAGTGTGGTGCAGGCTCTGCTCTGCTCTGACTGTAGATGAAATTAGTGACCTTTTTTAATTTCCATGGGGAGGTTGAGGCTGAATGGTTGGCTAACGCAGCGCCAGCATTAAAACATTGGATGAATGAAAATGGTGGTCTGTGGTGACCCTCCACCAACACAGTATACCTGTAGACAAATGAGTACCATGATATATATTTAATTTAGGCTCCACCGTGTACATCTGCGTGTTCAGTTATTGTTTGCAAAGCAGTTACACGTATTCAGTAGTAGTGTAAGCATGTCGTGTTAGTGGGGTAACTGGACTGCAGTCAGCTCGCTGCACTACACTCAGCTACAGATGCCAAGCGTGATCATTTAGACGGAGCGGTAAGCAGGTTGTTAAATTGATAAGCTGCCTTAAGTGCCATTTTATCCTGGTGATGAATATTCAGGTCCATGTACTGTAAGAGACAGGGAGGCCAGTCACAGGTTGATGATCAGGATCATAGGAATCAATCTGGTTGCCATGGGAACTTGATCTGCACAATCAGGATATTCTCAGACATGAATACAATAAAAAAACATCCATATAACTGAGGTCCTGCAGACTGGATGGACTGTGTCGTGAGCCCACAAGAATTGTGAGAAAGTGAAACAGGTCTAAATTTAAAGAGATGCTTGCCAGTGTTTCATGCGGTGATCTATATGAGGAAAACCATGCTTATTTTGCATGTCAAAATTTGATGAAAGTTATTAGATTTAGTTTCAATGGCTGTTCTCCAGCAGGCAGCTCTACCAAGAATACAGTCAGGGCTTCAATAATCCTTGGTTCAGTTAATTTACTGAAGAACAAATGTGTCAAATCGTACTCCGCTTAACTAAATAAATATATATCCATTAGATCAGCAAAAAAAGATGTGGGAAGACATAAATCAGACTCCAGAGTTCCCTTCAGTCTTTTTGGATGGTGAAAAGTCTCCTAACAATCCATTTGATGCAGCTCATAAATAAATAGTGAATCTTTTGTTATTATTGGCTATAATCTATTTTAGCCCCCTCATAACAAAAGGTGTGATATAAAAACCATGTTGGTCAGGCAGGAGACACAGTCAACATTGCAGCTGCTTGCTTGCATCTTTTCTCTCTTTGGAAACGGGCGTCGTGCCAGAGGTTATTCCTGTGTTTAAAGCACATGATCCGTGGTCTTTTGTTAACTATAGATCCATATCTATTTAGCAGTGTTTTTCAAAAATATTAGAAAGAGAATCACATATAGAAGGATTCTTGTTCATCTAGTGCAGGGGTGCTCACACCTTTTCGGCTTGCGAGCTACTTTTTAAATGACCAGCTCGACATGATCTACCAACCCCCAAAAAACCCCAAATCCTATTGTAGCTTACCGATTTAATTTTTTAAATACCATGGATCATTTTCAATAATAGAAAAATACATTTCGGGTACCTACATTATTTTGATGACTTGCACTGAATGGAGTCAGCCAGGGTTGCATAATCTGGACAGTAGCTGCCGGTAGCTAGTCTCAAGCAGGACTCCAAATGATCACTGGTCA
>JAVQJF010085348.1:0-21399 GCA_036023855.1 Gadopsis marmoratus | reverse complement strand
TTGTGTGTGTTTAAGCGTTACACCACCAAACAAACACAAAAACACACACACTCTGTTCTGCTAGCAAAGTTATATTGGCGCTTTTCATCATGAAAAGATCCATATTAGTGTAGCTCATTCGTATCGGCGCTCTCCATCTTCTGAGTGCACATAGTTAGTGTGTGTATGTGTGTGTAAGTGTTTACATAAATACTGCAGGAGGGGACAGAACAGGCTGCAGGGCTAGTGTTGGAGATTTCCTAAAAACAAACCCCATTTGATCATTTGGATAGGAACACGCTTTTATAGCATCAGTTCAGGTTTTGGTTTACCATGTAAAAAGGCTGGTAAGCTGCCCAACTCAGAACCGAGGTAGTAAACATTTTGGGGCAGGAAAGATTAGCGCAGTTTTGATGGAAAAGTTAAAAACAGGTGGTATGTTTTCCCTGCTTTCCCTCTAATGGGGGTCTCCTTAGGCGACCATATGAATGCAATTTTAGCTATGAAAGTGACGCTGCAAGTTTTACTTAACATTTGACATAAATGGTTTACATTCCAAATGGAGTTTTCACCTCTTATCCTTATTAAGAGATTATTTACCAGTCAATAATCACTTTTGAAGTCTATTGCTCAAACCATTTTATAAATCCCTCCCCCCCAACTAGCAGCTGCGTTGGCAGTTAATCCTCAGTGACAGAGCAGGCGTATATACCTTCCTCATACTGTATCCATGAACGTTTCAGCTAAGTGCTCCACTTCCCTTCAGTGACTTGATCCATTTAACTGCCCATCCCAGTCTTAAAGGATACTGAGACTAAAGCCTTAAATCCCCAGGCCCATGACCCGAGGAGGGGAGGGCAGCACAGCCAGTGATGGTCCAGGGAGCTCCGATTGTATCCTGTCCCATGTTCAGAATCTAAGAGTTGCTTTTTTGCTTTAATGAGATATATCCAGGTAAAGGCCATTTTCCTTTAATGTTTTAAATATGTACAGATTGCAAAGGACGGGATGTGGATACAAAGAAACAGATAAACATGTTCTGTGGTTCGAGTCAAATAAGAGAGATTGTACAAAAGGACTGCAGTTCAAAATCGGGTCAATTTCCTTGGTGTTTTTGGACATTCAATTTGGAAAGCTCTGAGGACCAAAGAAGAGGTTTGACCCATGTCTGACACTGAGACATACCGAAGAGCATTACAGACCCAAAATCCAAGAGGAGAATGTGGCATTGTGAT
This sequence comes from Gadopsis marmoratus, assembly GCA_036023855.1. Lineage (NCBI taxonomy): Eukaryota > Metazoa > Chordata > Actinopteri > Centrarchiformes > Percichthyidae > Gadopsis > Gadopsis marmoratus. The sequence goes on along the minus strand of JAVQJF010085348.1, from coordinate 20,185 downwards.
CAGCCACAGCAAATGAACCGTGAAGATTTTGTACTGTAAATAAGATTTTCTAATCACTGCATTTGGAAGTTCAAACTATAACTAAATGTTGTATTACAAAGTGGCATTGTAGGCTGTGAAGGTTGTACGCATTGCTATATGAAATGCAAACACAAACAACAGATTAAGGATATCTGCAGGTCTTAAAAAGCAGAGGATTCAGTCCCCTCAAAAATGGCCATAGAAGGTATTAAAAGTCTAAAATTAATTTACAAAGACCTTTAATATTTCCCTTGCCTGCTATTGGGAGACATTATGCATTTATAAACTACAAGTGAAACAGTGGATTGTGAATGCAGGAAGCATGTGGAGTTGTAACCAGCACCATCAGATCTCTAGCAATCACGGTTGCTATAGAAGCTCGTGAACCTTTCAATGTGAGCAAAAACTCAAATAAACTCAAAATTAATAATTATTTTGTAACTTATTGATCGATCCATCAATGTGCTTCTAATTATCTTGGCCAATAAATAATAAATTAATGAATAAATTCATGCATAAATAATGATATGCTTTATATTCCAAACCCGTTTTCCACCAGGGTCATCGCTACCACTGAGGACACCAAGGTCCTGTCTTCAGTATGTTTAGGGGATTTTAGTAACATCAACAACAGTTTTTTAGGCTGATTCATGTATGTTGAATAACTGTAGTCAAACAAAATAAATCAATCACAGATTTAACTTGGAAAATAGGTGACTCACTGACTTTCTTTGAGCCAATATTTCATCAAACAACAAAGACAAGGTATCAACAACCATCAGTTCTAAAAGTTGAACTGAGCCACCAGTTATGCCACTGCACAGAGGATCCTGTCATGACAATTGGTTCCTGTCTGCCCTTTGGCCCGCTCTCCGAGTGCTCTGATTGGCTGGTCTGCTGTGACAGGCATTGTGCTGACTGTGTGTCTGTGAGGGCCCGGGCTCTGGCACAGGCTGCCTGGTCAGCAGTCTGTGCCCGAACACATGCACGAGCACACATTTCACCATAACACACGGTGTGATTCAGGAGAACACGTGTGAAAAGTCCTTAAACACGCACTCACAAAACCACACATGATTGAGCTGCTCATCCATACACGCAAGCTATATGCAGCTATACCATCATCTTCCATCTTCGCTGTGGTCACAGCATTATTTATTCACCAGCATTGCTAATAGCCACATGTCAACGCGGAGCCCGGACACATTGTGTGAAATTTAACCCGCAGGAAGCCCTAATCCATAGGTCCTGATGTTATGACACAGTGACAATAGCAAGCAAAGTAGCCGCAGACCCCTTCACCTATGACACCAGCACAATAGCAAAGGGTCCATCCCATGCCCCGGCCGCTGACGCTCAAATCCTTCACACCTGAGCGCTCACACTGAAATGAACTAAACGGTGAGCGGTGAATGGAGACAGGAGTCCGTATCATCAGGTCTTCAAACTCAAATTGGCTCTGTTCAGGTTTACATGATCAGGATAATTAAAAGATGTAAGGTGGGATTGTGATTGTGACATCATCTTGACATAATCAGGGTTATTTTTCAAAATTGGGAGCGCTCCCTTCGGAGGCACAGACGACATTATGCAATGCTGTCGATGTGATGAGTAAGCTGATCTTCATGTGCTAAAGATGGTGGAGTGCCCCTTTAAATGAACCAGCAGCATTGGAGAAACCTCAAATAAAAAGGAACAAAAGGGGGTCCTTGTCTATGAAAATACTGCATTTGGGTCTTTTGGGCTTCTGTAATGATACAGATTAGCATAATGACCTTCTTCATTGAAAAGTCACACTCCACTCCCTCCTGCCCTTGCCAAACCACACATAAACACACACACACAGACACACGAATAGGGAGGTAATGAGAATTAATCGAGAAGCGTCAGCGGTGAAATGCCTCCTAATGATGGTGCGACTAATTGCGTGTCAATAGGCTTTGCACGCTCAGCAGTTTGAAGTACAAGACCGCCATCCTCTGCCGTAATTGGTTAGCTTTTGCGTTGTAATCACAACATCCCCCAACCGAAGCCGGTGCCTGTCGAAGATAACACTGAGTGCTTATTGAATAATTACACGCAACATGTCCAGTTATTTCCTGTGAATATAATAAGGTTTTGCTTCACGTGTCAATATTGAAACGTTTAATTTCATCATCATGTGATGAGGATGCTACTGGAAAGTCTTCAAATATTTATCACATTGGATGATTGGCGAGGATAATATGGCAGCATTCTTTGATGATGAAAGAAAAATTACCGAAAGTATATTTGTTTAACACCAATCATACCTGCAAATGCATGTGAGCTAGATAATTAGCAAATCGTTTTACATGTCTTCAGAGATAGAGAAATAATTACTGTGTTTCCCTCTTGGCCTTTTGCTGAATGCAAAGGCAAAGTAAACATCAACCACTATAGATCCTCGGGAAAAAGTAGTGCCTTTAATTTCATATATAAATAAACACCCCAAACTCCCCAAGAAGTTTGCCACGAGGAGAAACTCATCCCCAATACCTGGTGATTTTGGTTAAATGTCTTAAGAAAATTGTGGTGTAACAAGTACTCGTGGCGACTCTCTGCCAGGCCCTCTGTTGAATACATGTGACCTTTGAAAGCTTGCGAGACAGAATATGCAAATAAGTGCCAGTGCCTCTCTGCATCATTCCTCAGTCTCTTTCGCAGATGGAAGTGCAGATGGATTGTGGGTAATTATGGAGGGTCCTTGAACTGTGGGTAATTACGGCCAGGAATGCTCACAGCTGAGAGCAGAGTGATAGACCTGCGCGTTGGCATGGCAACCACAGAGGTGTTAATTATTTTATTCCTTAAAGGCGAGGGAGGAATCCCCTCTTCTTACGGAAAGAAACACCTGTGAGTAGAAGCCTTCTCTTTTTATAGCAGTGCTCTTTCGTCTAGTTCATCTACAGCTCCCTACATTTTGCGCAGCCATTTTTCCCCTCACCTGCCTCCGTCGCCCCTTCTCCCTTGCTCCGCTCCTCTGAAACCTTGTCATACTCGCTTGGTCTCCGTTTCATCCTTTGTTTGCTTTCCCATAAGGGTCTCAGAAGAAGTGTGTGGCAGCTTTGTGCTTTTGGTTCCCCTGGCCTGACTCTCACTGACCAAAAAAAGTCCCATGAAGCTAGAAATCCCAGAAAGTTCAGAAACAAAATTCCCCTTTGCACATTACTGTTTGTTATTGTATTGAGAATAAGGTAAATTAAAGCGATAACAGTCAGGGACGTTGCAATCTTTTGCACATCACGAGACAACAACCCCGAGTTGTAATTCACTGCTGTCTAAATTCAGTGATGTTGGATAGAAGACTTGTAGAGGTAAGTAAAGGAAAGCGGTGGACTAAAAATGCCACAAAGGCATTTGTTGGTTTTTTCTGGTAATTAGCAAATTAAGGTAACTTTTGTTTTACTCATTTGCCATCCAGATGGTCATTCTCTCAGCTTTCGCATTAGGATGTCAACAACACAACACCATTATAAGAAACTCACAGTCCTTGTCCTTATATTGGTATTACTGGCAACTACTGTTTGCTTATGTGAAGGACTACTGTACACAACTTGTTGCAGGCTTGTGAGTTGTGTTTGACCGGTCAGTGGCGATCAGCACCACAAACTCCGTCCTAGTAGTTCCATCTGTTAGTACTACCCCTGGAGTGGGGAATTTCTGCAGACAAGGACCTAAATTTACTTCATGGTTACGAATCAGATAAAGTTTCAGTGTTATTTAAAAAGGTTCCAGAGTTCCTGGAAAAGTTCCCGTGGTGGAGATAATGATGTTAAGATATTAAGATATTACCTTTGTCATAGCAACACTATGGTATTTTTCTGTTTATAAAGATGAAATTCTGCACACCTGCCTTTCTGGAAGTACCCTTAATTTATCATTCATGTTCACTATAGATTTTGGAAAATCCCACGCGAACAGTTTCAACATTTCACCCAAGCAAAACAATTACATGCCTGTTCCATTTCCCTCATGACATTACTAGCTACAGCTTTTTCGTGTGTAGCTATTCACTCAGTCGATCTGAATAGGCAATTTTGAAGGGTCTTAAGTTGTTACATCCTGTAAAATGGTGAGTCTAACTTGGCAAAAATGCCAGTAATTTTTTTATTGGGGGTTGGTGTTAAAACCTAACTTAAATACATGTTTCTTTTGAGGTATGAACATAACACAAAAAGAACATAAAGTGAAGTTTCGACTATTCAATTAAACAAAAACAAGCCTTTGAGCATCACAGATTCAAGAGCCAGAATCACTGTCCACACTGTCTGGCAGTAACCACACTAAGAGGCAATGTTTTTCCACGTTAAAGATGATTTCTCTGGAAGTGAGGCTTGAATGAATGAGTGAATGTATGAATAACCGATAAAATCAGCAAGTTATTTCCATGCATGGCTGCAGCGTTAATAATTTGAATAGGTTTTTATTGGAACATTTGTTAACTGTACCTAAAAACAAAAAAGGGCTTCATAACATCCCGATTGTTATTACCCCTCTTGCCATCTCCAATTTGAGTGATGGGCTGAGCATGCTGGGCCGGTGTGTCCGCCCCCATTCTTTCTGCTCTTTAATTGGTTCATCAACAGGACCCCTGCCTTTGTTTGTCCAAGACCCCAGAACACGAACACACACACACACACTCGCATGCAAACATGAACATATACACACACACACACACTCGCATGCAAACATGAACATATACACACACATTCGCATGCAAACATGAACATATACACACACACACACATTCGCATGCAAACATGAACATATACACACACAGACCCAGCTCACACACTCGCTCACGTAAACACACCAAAACCAGTAGGGGTGTGTGACCACACTGGGGCCAACTATTTTCAGAGGCTTCTGTCCCTCTCAGCTGATTAGGAAACTATGATTAGGGTTATCACAAACTTTCCACAACCTTGACTTTCACTAGTTGTTTGTCCTTCATCAACATTGTGTTGTTGTGTGTCCCCAACTCACATTTCTCCGTCCAGTTTTCCATTTTAAAACACGTACCACCAAAACAGTCCAACCCACCGCCATGAGTTCCAATACAGAAAGTGAGTCCTAACCTTTTATACTGTATATGATAACACATTGATGTCAGTACGGGCGATTGCTGTTTTTGTAACATTTACAGAAAGTGAAAGATTGGATCATAAATCACAAAAAAACACATTCTAGTACGTCTGAACTGTGTATTTAGAGATTGTACAAAAGTTATTAGAGGAAGTGGTCAGAAAACGGAGCTGGGATGGGTCTTTTATTTATCAATTTATTTTTTTACCTCAGATTTATATTTTATTTCAGCCTTCCCTCAAATAGTTAGATCAAAAGATGTCTCTGCATCCAAAGCTTTTTAATTTCCCCAAAGTTTGGAACAGTGCTGGAGTGCTTCTTGAGCTAATGTGAAAATGGAGCCTTTAGTTTTATTTGAAATCCAGGGATGGGCCATGTTAAGCCAGCTCAAGTTACTCAAAAGCCAGAGCCATTGGTGTCATTGTCCAGTTCACTATTCACTGGCAGCAGTATTTGTTCATTTAGTAAAGACAGACAGCTGCTAGAGTATTTGGTGAACAGGACACATTATTTTTTTGTGTTTTCCATAATTTTGGCAAACTACAGATTTCATTAGCATCTCAGTGGTGCTCAATGTGAACATTGATGTTCTCATGTGATATTAAATGTTGAATATTTTACTGGGTTACACCTTCTTAAATATTTGCTTTATTATTTTGAGAGATCTTAGGAGGACATTATTTAAGTTTATGTCTTCTTCTTTGTCTAGTTTTACGGCAGTTGGCATCCATGTGGTACATTACTGCCACCTTCCACTCCTGAGAGTGGAACAGACAATAGACTCAATAAGTACATCCCTCTATCTCAAAGTTTATGTTAAAGTCAAGGAGAGGATTCAAATAAAAAAAAATGCTGGAGAGGGTCTTGCTTTTGTAGAAAGTGAAACATGATGTTTAGCCCCCCCCCAACCCAGCCCAACAATTTTCATACAATGCAGTCTGGGTTTGTCTGACCAAACCTAGACTTAATGGACAAAGTGGTGGCAGTACAGTGTATTTTGACAAACATATGGTTATTTGTACTGTAGTTCCACTGCCTTTAATCTGTTATCAGCACACAGAATTAACTCCTGATTAAGACAGAATGTGACTTTCCGCTGTTTGACCACTCTGAGGTTAGCGTTTCAAGGTGACCGGCAGCTTGTCGATGGATGTCCACCTCTCCCTCTGATCTTTTTCCGCTGGGAACTCTGCCACATGTGACCTGGGCAGGTAAAGTAACAGCATGACGCTGTGAACATTGCTAAACAGAACTCTAAAAGTGAACTGGACTAGGTCACACGCTCACTTTAGTACAAAATGTCTCATTGTCTAAAAGGTATTTTGTCCTTTCTTCCATTGTTGCAATCCATGGCTGAAATCATTAACAGAAAACGCCTTTGATGTAGTGTCACCTGGTGAGTTTTGGAATGTGCGCACACTGTACACACTCACCATCTTTTAAGAAGTAGTCTTTGGAAAAATACAAGTTCTTCTATGTTGATCTGTTCTGAGTACTGACACGAAACCTGATAGAAGTGACTACTGCTGTACTGGTCAAACACTCCAGTCCACTAACTTGGTACATAGCAACATAAACACTGTACATCTGGGCACAGATTACCATGGCAGTGTGAAAAGGTCAGGAGAGGCTGGCGTTGAGCAGGCAGCTGATTGATGAAAATGGCATAACAAGGTTTCAGACTGGAGAAAACATTCCTGACCCAAAGTGATTTGACATAAGCTGCAGCTGGGTTCTGCTGGCTGAAACATCAACCATACTGGTGGGAGGTACTGTAGGTGCTGATAAATGGGAAATTGCCAACGCTTTAGACTAGAACAGTGCAAAGGCTATCCTTTTAACTGCTTCAGTTAATTCCTCGTGGCAAATAAAAAACAGATAATATCCCTTGTTTTTTAGTTTTAGTTTAGTTTTACTAATTAATTTTATTATTTTGGTAACCTCCTGACAACCTAACCCTAACCCTAACCCTGGTAAACATTATAACTGCCAAACATCAGCAGGTTAGTGTTGTCATTGCGGCCATGTTAGCATTTAGCTCAAAGCAAAGCTTTGCCGAAATACAGCCTAACAGAGCTGCCAGCATGGCTGTAGACTCTTTGTCCCGTTTTAATGTCAAGGGAAAGGTCTGCCTTATTCAGTGTGGTTTACAGACTTTCAAATTAAAACCCAACAGCTGCATTTTACTGCTAACCTGTCCATTTTTCTGCAGCGTAGGTGACATCGAATACCATTTGGTTAATGTTTGGTGAGAGAACCTGGAAAAACACTAGGTATTTTCCAGTGATTGCTCAGGTGCTCTTTCAGACGAACGACATGACTGGGTGTGGCGCTTCATTTGGCAGACACAATGGCAAAGTCTACCAAACTGCAGCGGTGGTAAAACCAGTTCAGCCTTCAGTGGCATTCATGGTGAAGAGTTACACAGCTGCACTGCGACCAGAACACTGTGTGATCGTGTGACTTTGCCTCAGGTACAAACACATAGGCATCAAAGAACCACATGGTCTTAATGTGACAAGGCATGCATGTGCATAAGAGTATAACTTTTACATAAAAAAAAAAGTTGGGTACAAGTGTGAGTGCACGTGCACAGTATGTCCATGTCCACACGCTTATACTGTATGTCCTTGCACCTGTGTGGTAGTGTCTTTTGATGAGCTCATGAGAATAGGTGTTCTACCCCCCAAACCAGCCCCTTTCCCCTCCTGTGTTTGCCTCATGATCAAAGCCCCTGCCGTGCCACTGCTCCTTTTGATGCTCTGGCACAATAGAGCCTGTTGAGGTTTTGATTTCTTCATCCCTTCAGCTCTATAAAGGCCATGCCTCCCCTCCCACCCCAGTCCAGTGTTACAGGGGGCGGGAAGGACAGTTTGTACACAGTCGTAGCACGTTCCTAGTGCTGCTGACATACGCTGAAATGAAACTGAAACTGCATAACGTGGGGAAAACAAGCCCTAATTATGTTATGTCATGGTAACTCACTTTCAGTTTCCTTTGTCTTCATGGTGATTTCAGAGATGAAATTGCACTGTGACTTCTTTTTCCATTCCCCCACCTCATTAATTGAGCTGCGTTGTGTATTATAAGCCATTTTCATGTTCTACTTTCAAATAAATGGAGGCAGCTTTAAATGGATTATAGGGGGCATTGTAATATCTTTCAGAGCTGCAACCTTGCAACCTTAAAAACTGCAACAAGGGATTGAAAGAGCAGTAGTTTCACCCATCTGTAAAACCTCTTAAAATGGCTCAGACGCATTTTGGGAAATACACTTATTTGAATTAGATGAGAAGATCTCTCACCTCTCTATGGGAAATATGAAGCTACAGGTGGTTAGCTTAGCTTAGCACAAAGACTGGGAAGAGGGGGGAAACAGGTAGCCCACTTCTGTCCAAAGGAAACAAAACCCACCTTACCAGCTCCTCTGAAGCTCACTAATCAACGAGGAAGGATAGCTGCTTCCTCCTGTTTCAAGCCTATGTGCTAAGCTAAGCTAACCAGCTGCTGGCTCTAGCTTTATGGGTAGGATCAATCTCTCAGTGAGGAAGCAAATGAGCATATTGCCCCAAGTTACAGTTTTACAATTATCTGTATGTTGTCTAAATTACATGATGCAGAACTAGCTTTTCTGTTTTCACTAGTAAAAATGAAACAATACCCTTCATTGCACTGAGCTGTTGTATCGTTTAGCTCAACCAGAGAATGCTAAATCAGCAGTCACACACAGATCTTGTTAGTACCTGCAAATGAACTTCTGTTGTTACAACAGAAATGGTGCCGATTAAGCTACTTCTCATGCATCAAGCTGAACTAATGTTTAAGCTTGGATACTGTGACATGCTATACTGTTGCACTTCTTGTTGCCACAGCAATGACCAAGTATCGTGTTGTCAGACACATAACATGACGTCTTGCATTACTTACCTACGGTATGCAGTTATAGCATTTCATGAAAAGCTTATTCTGGTAACTGTTGATCTGGCCTAAAGATACACAAAAATATCCAACACTTAATCGAATTTTGTGTAGCTCATTTCAAATAATCCAGTTCTTAGGATTACTATTTAGTGTTAATTGATTTGATATACTGTATTATCAGGCTTTGGAAACATTAATGTCTTACTAATAAAGGATCTTGAAACTCTGCTTTTTAATATACATGAAATGGCAAAACTGATGATTCAGTCACCCACAAAACCTCCAACTAGAGGCAGAAATTGAAATGCCAACTACAGTTAAATTGCTCATTTATGATTTGTTTTCTCTTTCGTAGAAAGAGGTGAATTTTTCATGGAGAATTTGCATGGCAAATTTATTTGACTTGGTTCAATGGCAACTGGAAAGTCCAGTTAGATAATACCCCTTACGCATAATTACCTCTTGAGATATTATTCATATGCTTTGTTCTGTTCCACTGCACCTTCATTTCTTACCGCGATTCAATTAATGTTCAATGAAATTACGGACTGAATACATCAGAGAAATGGTCATGTATTCAAGTTATTTCTGATGCCTGATAATGATGTCATGATAGAGAGACATGAGCAAAATTCTTGTGATAGAAAAATCAACTGAACTACTAACAAGGGGAGTAGTTTTCCCTCTACTGACATTTTCTTTTTATTGTATTGCTTTCATTCGCTGGTCCCAAAACACATGTTTGTACAAAAGTAATTAAGTATATGAAAAGAGTTGGCGTAAAATGTATGTTTTTCCATCTCTAATGAAATGATTGACAGTGAAAAAATAAGCAAATCATGGCACTTTGTGAAGGATAGTATTGAACATAATTGCTTTGTTGACAAAATGATAATTGGACACAGTATGTCTTCTGGATGAACTTTCTGTAACAATACAAGGTTTCCCGCATCTTTTTAATGTGGGTGCGCCACGACTCGCCTGACATAGAGACTTCACTCAGAAGATTTGATTACACTTTTATATAATAGTATAACAAAAGCCTTATTAAGCTTCAGGAAATAGAAGCTTTGGCGCCACATCACACAACACATATTTAATAAGTGAATCCATTGTTTAAATCTAGTTTTGATTTTGTGATTTATCACATCGTCCATTCACGTTAATCAGAGAAGCACTTCTCAGCATCTGGGAAAAAGTAGGGCTGTAGAGATTTTAACTGATATGTATCGGAAAATGGGTACGAGAGTCAAAAATGTTGCTATACTGATACACATTGACAGATCAGATTCAGAATACGATTCTGAAAAGTTGATACAGCTGTCAAAAAAGCAATCTTTCAAAATAACTCCCTCTCTTCACTTTCGTGCCTGTAGCGAGTGTATGTTGTATGTGCTACCTGACCTGCTAGATCGACCATCACATTAGACCTCGCTACTTGTTTAAGAAGGTGACAGTAAAGTTACGGAGATGAGCACTCAACACAGGGCAAGTAACGCTGGCGTTAGCAGCTAATGCTAACTGGTCCCAACTCCTCCCGGTTACTGAAGCCATGTGCTGCTTTATTTACAGGCACCTGCACCCAAGCATTGTTGAAAATACCAAATTCATAAGGAGAACAGCAGTAGTAGTCATGAAGCAAGTCTACCATATGTTAGATAAAAGTCATCAGCAATGGGACTAGATGCTGCGACAAAGGATTCGTTTCGGTTTCTCTTGCACAATTCACTTCTTTTCACTGGGCTTTAACATTTGTATGCAAAAATGAACCAAACTAAAGTGTTGCACCTTGTGTAATCCGCCCTATGTTGCTCTCAAAATGCACTGGAGTCTGTGCTGTTTATACGCAGCACGAGTCTGACACTGCTAACCTCCCGTGTCCCTCTGCAATCCTTGGTGTGAACAACACTTGATAAATACACACACACATACATACACCCTCCATCTCTCATTTTATGTCTCTTTCAGTGTGTCCCTCTTCAGCCCTCTGGTGCTGTCATGAGGGGGCTGCAGAGTTCACATTTGCAAGGTGTGAAATTCTGAGTGGCTCGCCGTACTGTTGAGTGGAGCTCTTCGGCGTGCGATTGTGAGATAGTTTGCGCACTTCTTCATACATTAATTTAAAAGCGTGCCCGCATGTGTGTGTGTACATGCGAGCACATGTGTATTAGAAGCACGTGTACCAGTGTCACTGTCATTACTGCATGGGCTTTCCCATCCTCTGGACTCTCCGGCTGCATGTGATGCTGAGCACCCAGGTTACACAATGAGAGCCAGTCAAGGATCATCTGAGGGTCACCACTCATGAGTTATGCCTACCCTTTCCCTTCATAGAGACTATACCAGCATGTTCCACTTATAATACTAATAATAAGCAGGATATGGTTACATGTGATTGTCTGTGTTGTATTGATTTAGCAGTCTACAACTCGTTTGTTTTTAGTGCCGTGTTTTTATTTTTTAAGAGTGTACGGTAGGGTTTGGGTTGTCTTTGCACCTGTGCCTCCCATGCCTGTATTTTTGGCTGAACAGAACAAAGTGTGATAAAATTGTAATGTATTTAGTGAGCCTCTGAAAGCTAACCCACAAATGACACTTTGCATTCTGGCAAGGCTCCACAGACATTTGATTATGACAGGTGTAGTTTAAATAGGCAGCAAAATTGACAAGTTGTCTTTTTTCACCGACACTCCAAAACCCCTCCAACACCTGATGCAGGGTTGTAGTCAGGATTTTGGAAATCTTGCGGTCACAAGTTGGTTTAAGTGTAGTCAAATTTAAATAAATTAAGTCTAAAAAATACTGGGATCAGCCAATGAAATATCCACCTTTTTTTCTTAAAGTAAAGAATGCAAACTCCTGATTGTGAGGCACTGGGGATGAACAAAGTGGAGGACTCAACATGTAAGTTCACAAAGAAGACTTTTACTGGAGACAGGCAAGGTTCAGTACATGGCAGGCACGTAAAGGATTGAAAGGATTACAAGCACGGGAAAAAGGGTTGCTGGAACGCTAGTTGCTAGGAACTGAGACGAACTAGCAAGAAGGGGAAGACAGACACTAACCTAAATACACACAAGTGTAATGAGCAAGTGGCAACAGGTGGCTGATGAGCTGACATGAAACAGCTGAGGGACCAGGAGAGAGTTTTAGACAGAGGCACAGGGCGTGACACTGATAGATTGATAATCCCCCAAATTCCTTGAAACAATCTTAAAGAACTAGAATTAGCATTACCATTTGGTTGTGTTTCTGTCCAATGTTTTCTCTCTTTTTAGCTCTGTTTTTGGTCTCCACCAACTTCTGATGGAAATATCTGGCTCTTTAGTTGCTAAATGCTCCATTAATCCAAGCCATTCAAGTTGTGGGCTGTAAAACCAAAACAATCAAATAAGATAAGATTTATTTGTCATTACATGTTTACACGAAATATGTTCCCAGGACCCCACAGCGCACAATACACAGCATGTAACACAAATACATAGCACACCGACTGAATTAAAACAAACAATGTGCAAGACACTAAAAAGCTCAGAAGAGCTGAGAAGAACTGCAATTCGGGTGATAATTCTCTGGATTTGTCACTACGACCTTTCACATTACACAGGCTTTACATCTATTGTTAAAAATATTGACTAGTGCAGAAATTAAAAACGATCAATAAAAAAATCACAATATAATGACCATGCAGGCACTGATTAAATGAGAGGCAGCAGCTGTGACCTACCTACTACGGCTATCTTGATGTCTCTGTCTATAGAGACACTGTGTACATCCATAATAGGCCACTAAACACAAACTGTCCCTCAATATTAACCTATAGCCTCCTTTCACAGCTATCATTAGCCCCTGCACTGGAGGTGTGAACAACCATGGGACAACGCCAAGCATCTAAAACGGTGTTACGGGGAAGACATTGTACCGCTATGGCACACCCCTGTTATCTCCTGCAGCCTCAAGGGATGGTACTCATGCGCTAAAGCACAAAATGTACCAGAAGAGAGAGACACGAGGAGAAGGGGAGAGGTGAGAAATGAGGTGGAAGGGGAGTGAAGCATAAAAAACCCCACGAGATTTACAGAGCAGGAGAGGTGATGAGAGGCAAAATAGCAGACAGATTTACATTTTCACTCAGCGTTTTCCTCAAGGACATTCGGACAGGCCACGTGTCTGTTGACACATTGAACCTGTCACCTTTTGGTTACATGACAGTATGATACCGGCCATGCCCTCATCAGTTTTTGTCTTTGCTCTCCCAAGAATCTTCCACTATTGACAAGTATCTATGACAAACTGTGTTGAATGTCAATATGACACAGTCCACTCTGATATGGAAACAAACAGAAGCGAGTACGCATAGGTTATGATAACTGTTGGAGTGACCTAGCTGAGTGCACCCATAATAGTTCTTGATGACAACATTACGCAAATGGTAAAATTCCAGCGTCATATTTGCCTCATTCTTTGGTAATTGCTAGCAAGAAATTTATCTTTATCAAATCAGCAACACAACGCAGCAATTATTAGCTTTCTCAAGAAGACCACATTGCTTTTTATATTCATCCTCTTTTTTATTTAGGTATTCTTTCTCCTGCATTCAATTCAGTCAACTGACTTATTGCCTTTTCCAACAATTCCTCCAAATTGTCCATAGTGACACATATAAGTGTTTTCTGATTTGACATTGACTTGTCGGCCGGACGACATTGTTTGCCAGTGCCTTCCAAACCAGTTGCAAATCACCATTTCAAAGATAAAGCTTTTTTTTTATTTTACAACGCTACCACTAAAGTTTGGTTAGGTTTAGACACAAAAACAACTTGGCAGGTATAAGGAAAGATCATGGTTTGGTTTAGATTTGCCACTTCATTAAGGTAGGGGTCATCATGGTTGCAATGGTAACCACATTGTTAAGGTTAGGAAATGACCATGGTCATGTGTAAAAGAAACCAACATTGAGTGTTGTGACGGCCCCAGGGCTTGTGTGTGTTGTGGTGTTGCTGTGTTGTGTGTGTTTTTCAGAACTGCTGGTTCCTGGTCGATTGGACCTGGAGTCCATCACAGAATTGGAGGGAGCTGGTCTCCAGGCTACATAAATCCACCCCCATCCTGCTATTCTGGGGGCTCTGTTTTCCCCGTCCATTAATCTAAGTTCACCCAGCATTATGCTTTCCTGCTAATTTTCTTTGTTAGGACCGTTACTTTGTTACATTTGTTAAATAAAATCCTTTCCTTTAGCAAATCCATCGCGTGCGGTTCCTTGTTTGCTATGGTCAGAGCTGGATCATAACAATGTTGTTAGGAAACGGGAAATCAACAGTGGTCTCCTGTGGCAAAGTCCGCCGTTTTGTTGACTCACCCAACCACACCAACCTCCTCTGTCTGCAAATCAAATGTTGTGGCCCTACAATATCACACTATTTCCTTCTTCACCCAAGACTGGCAGGAGTCATAATTACAGCTGCTGGAGGTCTTTGCACCTTGAACCTAAGCAAATGTCAATTTTGGACATTTATGTGCTAGTTTTTCTTCGGAGAACACTTTTGCCTTTTCAATATTTGGTTCAACCAATTTGATTTTGCCACAAACTGTTAACCAACATTCTTGGCAAATGTATAACTTTCTTTCTTTCTTTCTTTCTTTCTAACTTTATCAGCAGAAGAAGTTTGCCCAGTTGTCACAGAATTGTAGAATGTCACATTTCATATTCGAGGACTTCTTGTCCATGTTACTCAACCTTTAAGCCCACATCAACACACCTACAATTCCATGGCAATTGCTTCAGAACAGTTACTAATGGAGTTTGAGGTGAGATTTTGTTATCTGCTATTTCCAAGGTGAAGAATTTACTCTGAAACCTTTTTTCTTTGTTTCTATTCCAGGTCACATCCATTCAGATTTTCAGATGAAGACTATGTTCTGCAGATCCTCACCACCACCCATGTCTAGACTTCGTTGGGGCATAATCCTGTGTGATTCATTTCATTATTACCCCCATGCAAAATGATTATCCAGTGAGGTCTCTTCGACAAAGATGCTTCATATATCTCTTCAGCTTTTTCTACATTGTGCAATTTCTCCAGATTGAACTGTAGCAGGCTGTAGATGCAACCAGGTGTTAATGTGTATTAACAATGAGTGTGCAGGGTGTGCTCCGTTAACCTTCCCAAGTTAAACAAAGATGAAGTAAAGATACTAAAGCCATAAGGTGGAGAAAAGTTGGCCGAAGGAGTGTCCTGATTCCCGGGGATATCCCTGTCTCCTGTTGGCCTAAGCTTGGTAAACATACAGTAGCTAAGTTGTGACTCATACATTGTAACTATGGTTGCATTACCAACAATGACACACCACTGCACACGTTGGAAAGCTAATGCAAATCACCAATGATTCATAAAACCGAGTAGATCAAATCAGCTATGATATCCAAATGTCAACAGGATATTTTATCCCTGCCATTTACAGGGATAAAATCCTTTTTTTTTTTGGTGATTGAATTTAAAAGATGGAAGTGATAGAAGATAAAAAAAAAAACGTTGCATACATTTAGAGACTTTGAAGGAATTTTAAATGCCAGGCCATCCTCAAAAAGAGCTCACACTGACACCAGTAGCTTGCACAGCAACGGCTCGACTGCATCAGCTTCCATTATTCATGGCCTACTCAGCCGCTTCAATCCAGCCCAGACTGCCTTACACGTTAAGCATTCATTCACAGTAGCGTTTACTCAAACACACTGCAAGGCACAGGGAGGTTGGCCTGCCTTCGGGTGAACACATACTTAACTAAACACACTAACCTGAATTCGTTTTCAATGACAGTTTTATCAAATGTATAAACGTGTGAAAGTGACAGTGAAGACAATTCATAAAGATTGATGTGGAAGCTGACATGTGGGATTAGAATTTAGATTTATACGTCTGTTTTATTAATCCCCGAGGTGTAGCCTGTGACTGAGTGAGTGAAGGGAAGTTGGATTGTTGTCAAGCTTACTTCAAGTTGCTTTGAATTTGTAAAACATGAAGGTCAAACCGGTTGTAGAACAGAACATTAACTTTTGAAGCCTTTTTTCCCCCCAACGTGAATATTTTGAAGCAACCTTTTTATTAGCTCTTGAAAGCGAATATGAGAAAATGTTGCACTTCATTGACCAAATACACACTTTCCACTTAATCATAGTACAGACACACACATGTAAGGCATACAGTGTGAAGTGATTCGCTCCCAAATATCTCAACCTATTGAAAAATGTGATCCCAAGACATTTCTCACACAGATCTTGTGCAAATTCAGCATGTCCTCCGGCACACACACTTGCTCATTAATGTGTGTGACGTGCACTCCACCCCTCCTTTAAGTCCCTCAGGACCTCTCGCATTCTTTTCCTTTCAGGTGTCTTTCATTCGTACACATACCCATGCACACACGTAACTCATTAACGTTCCCGCTCCTTTTCTCGTAAATCCAGATGCAAAGGTTCCCTCTCATCTTGTTCCAAATGAGCCCAGATTGTTGGTGGCGCACACAGACGCCCTTGTATAAACTGACACCTTGGAGCAGTGGGTGAGCCCTGCTCTCCTGGTTGAGGGACGCCCAGTTTTTAGGGTGAGAACGGCAATCAGTGCGTTTTCCCTCGACTCCGGGGCAGGCCCATACCTGTATGTCTGTGTGAGTGACATACAAGCATGCATGGTGGTTGCACCTTGTGTGTGTGTATTTGAGTTAATCTATATCTATTATGAAACCATACATAGCTTGGTTTTGTGAGTTTACACACTGCTGGGGCGTCTGATTATTGTGCGCCTGCCAAAATGAATTGACTAGCCAAACTACAGGCCCTCTGAATGTCATGGCTATATTTATCCAGTGCGAGGCACACTGTGTGTCTCTGTCTGTCCCCTTTGAGAATGAGGTCTGGAATGCCACCAATGTGAACCAAAACTAGGCCAAGCACAGATGGACCGACGGCTTTACCGGCATGCCAATATGTCAGAGGCTGTGATTGTGATGCATAAAGGACGGCGTGTGTGCCACAGCTTGAATTCACAACTTAAACAGTGCTATCTTTGGCTGGAATCAAAGGTGGAATTGATTTGAGCTGAAATGTATTAAATCAAATCAAATTGGACTGGACCGGACCAGACCGGAGTGAAAGTTGGAATGAATCAAGATTTTAATTCAAATGAACTGAATCAAATCAAATGAAACCAACTAAAACTAACCTTACTAATAAAGCAAAGTTGAACTTTAAACAAGTATGAATTCTATACTCTTTTTGCTTTTTATTTTAATATAATCTCAAGTGATATTGCGGGTATTTTGCATCATTTTCCATTTCGTTAAGAGGCATATTTGAAGCTAGCAAGCTTGCCTAAGTAGTGTCCACTCAGAATGTAGAGTTTACTAAGGTGAGCACTGATTCCCACCAGAGGTTACTTTTGGTTGATGATATTTCAATGTGCTGAGTCACTGTCAGCTCCCACACATCCTGCATAGAAGGGGGGGGGAGAGATTCTAACCAGTGATAGCTATCTATGTTGAGACGATGGCCAATAACCAGACTGAACACTCACAGCAACAGGTGGTCCTGTGACCTCTGCACTCCGCATGTTTAATTTAATCTGTGATTTAAATCATGTCACAGAGTAATGTACAGTGCACGCAAATCACATATCTGACCAACAAGACCAAGAAACAGCTAACAATGTCATCCCCCACCTGGTTAACCGATTGTGTGGAACTGTAGGGGTGTATGTTGGGAACAATGTTTTCATGCTCACCTCCACACAAATATTGCACCAATCAAATTAACAATATATCAGAACCAAAATTGTATGCAAACACCAGGGATATACATATCCCACACATGATTTCTTAGGGAAAGTTTTTTTTTAATTTCCGTTCAATTCTAAATCCTTCCACCCCGCCCACTTTAAGCCCCCCTACATCTTATGATTAGGTCTCCTTCCTGCTGAGTAGCTCCATCATCCTTTCATCCTTCTGACCCATTTATCTGCAGGACTCTGCCCAGGTAAATCTGCACTGATATCATTGTGTTCCCATTAAAGCCCCCTAGTGTATCCAGGGCAGCAAAATCTAGGCCAAGCAACCCTCCTACTCCGCAGAGGAGACGAGCTATTCATATGGAAAAAAAATGATTTTGGACTTGGATCCATATCGGAAGGGTAACAAAGCATTACAATGCAAAACAAGTTAAATGGGAAGCTCACGGCTGAATGGTTTCATGATACACTTATTTGGATAAGATGATTAAAATCACCATTTGGAAGCCAGTTTTCTGCAGATGAATGTATATTGAATGCTTGAATGCTCTGTAGCTCTACATGGCTATTCAGTACCAATAAAAAGCATTTATGGTGCAGTTGGATTTATTGAGGATGGATGGCAAAAAGGAACAACCATTTGTCATGTTACATTTCCTCCTCAATTACAGGCTTGTCTGTAATGTTATATGCCCAGTGCTGTCTTCATGAAAAGCAAATAATGCACTTAGGCCTTATTTCAGCTGTAAAATGGCGCAATGCACAAGACTGAGGCTGGCAAGCATGTACAGAATGCGTGCACCTGTGTGTTTGTGTTTCTATGTCACTATCTCACTATCTCTGCATCTGTCTGCTGTAGTCTGACTTTCAGTCATGACTTTCCAGCCCTCACACTGCAGGGCACTTGTTCGAGGCCGCCTGACATTTACATGCGGTCAGCTATTAGTGTTTAAACCAAATATTACTACAACCAAGATCAACAGTAGACACTGATCAGGCCCAGGCTCTGGCAGCTGCCACTCCCCTTCCTTTCTGCCTGTCTCGCTTTATGCTCTGCCTTTTCTGTCTCTCCCTCTGTCTCTGGTGTTCCCTCTCTCTCTCATTTTTGTGCAGTGTGTGTGTGTGTGAGTGTGTGCGAGCACTGTGTACGAGGATGAAGCCAGGCGGCCAATTATGGCTAGAGCAAGGCAGAGCAAGAGTGTCAACATGTAGTAAAGAGCACACAGCCCACTGTCTGGAAAGACTGATGGAGAGAGACAGCCAGAGAGGAGGGAAAAAAACATGCGGAAAGAACATATAAAAAGAGACTGAGAGAGATTGACAAAGTGAAAAAGGCCCAATAAAAAGGAGAAAACACAGAGACAGTGACAAAAGACACAAGCGGAAGAAAGGCAATGTACAAAATAGAGCCAATGGAGGGCAACACATGACTAAACAGAATGAGACACATTTCTTTACTTCCTGCCTAGAGGATTTCTGCAAAAGGGCATGACCACATAGAGAGTTTTTATTCTGTGCTCTACACAGACACATGTTCACAAAGGCATCATTTAAGGGGAAAAAACATTAATGCATTAAAAGGGCAGTCACGTTAAACTTTTTTGTTCCAATCGCTAAGGTTCAACACATGCAGACGATGGGAAAACATATCTGTGTCTGTTCAATTTCTACTTTTAAGGGGAATTGAGGTATTTGTCAGCCGGGGGGTGTTATTTTCATATTTTCATCCATTATGACTATTGGTCATGAAAACATAGCACTGGCCACATCTGTCGGCCTCTGGCAAGATCGCTGAAGAATGAAGAAGTCAAAGCCTTCAGTTTAACAGAATCATCACGAAAACAAATTTTTGACTCCAAAGTTAACACAGAATGTCCCTGAAATTCCATGGAACTGACAGTTATAGAGCACTTGGCCACAACAAGTCTTGTTGCCATATAATGGCAGTGAATGAAAACTGCACGGCATGTGCCTTGTCATCTTTTGGAATTGGAAAACGTTTTACTTTTATCACATTTGCTACTAACTTCTCTAGCATGAACACAGGTCACATGAAACCAAGTAACCATAACGGTATGCGCGCAGGTACATCATCAGGCAAGTTAATCTGGATGAACTGTGCTAAATCGCTAAAAACAGTAAGCCATTCTCTGCCTGCGAACAAATGTTGAATTGATGAAATTTAACAAATCCAGATACAGATCTGCTGTCACTGACGATCACCTGTCTGTCCTTCGATTATGCACCTCAGACATTCAACCTGACTTCTGTGCAACACAGACCGGATTTCTCTCACTGACCAAGAAAAAAAGAACTGAAAAAAGCAATTGGACTTTAAACTAAATAGCAACAGTACT